>PVIU01016683.1:30433-44482 GCA_004026605.1 Ondatra zibethicus | reverse complement strand
GGGAAGAGGCAACATGGTGAAATCTTGTTAAATATAAAAATGGGTCAAATAGAGTGAAAGTCTTGGATATAGTATGCTGACTAGAAATGACTCTTCAAAAATCAGAAAACAAAGACATGCCACTTTTCTGAAGTATGCAGGACAATGAAGTTGACTGGTGACTGTTAGGAGCAGAGGCATTGTCATTGGGGAACTTTGATCATTCTAGATGGAGTCTAGGAATCTGTTGAACTCCAAGGAGCAAGATAATAGCAACATAACCTTTAGACTATACCCTCATGTTTTGTGTTTATTTTCCCCACAATAAAATAAAAAGCATGAGAATGAGAAACACATAACATGTTAACACGAATTTTAACAAGACTGGGGCTTTTGAAAGGGCTCAATGAGTAAAAGTGATTGTTGCCAAATTTGACAATGTAAGTTCTATTCTTGGGTTCTTCACAGTGGAAGAAGAGAGTCCACTCTTGATATTTGTCCTTTGACATTAACATGCCACATTCACACACTCATTAACATACAATGAATAAATACTGGTTACTAAAAATAAGACAGATAATTTTAATTATGTTATAATATAGAAAACATTATTTAGAAAAATACTTAACTTATGTGAACTACATGAAAAGAAAGATGATAATTCTTCAGAATGGCAGAATAATATCTTGACATTGTTATATGTACTGCACATCAGAATATCAAAATTCATGAGGTAAAAGCTGTTAGATCCAACAGGAGAAATAGGCTAAGTCACAATCAGGATCCAAGATAACAACATATCTCTGTCCAGACCTGACTGACCAACCATGCAGAAAATTAGTAGGGAGATAAACAGCCTCACATTATTGTCAATAAAACAGCTACAATTGACATTTTTACAGTTATTTACTCAATACCAACAGAACACACCTTCTCAATGTCATGTGGGTAAACTATCCTTCTGTTATAAAGTGAATCTCAACAAAAATAAAATAACAAAAGTAATGGAAAATATGCTCTCAGATAAAAGTTCTCAGAACCAATTTAGAAATCAACAGAATAAAGCTGGGGAAAGGACCATGATATACGTGGAATTTGAGAGATACAGTTTTTCCATCACTGAATGAAGAATTTCAGAAGAAATTTAAGTAGCATTCTAAACTAAACTAAATAAAAATGAAATGCAATCATTCGTATTTGTCACACGCATCTAGAGCAGTACCTGTGGGGATCTTTATTAAAAGGGATTTACAGACTAGAAAACAAAACAAAACAAAAAAAACTAACACTGCGAATCTAAGTTACCAAATGGAACAAAAGGGTAGAAACAGCATTAAACCCATGCTTGTGAGAACAAAAGAAATGAAATAGTGGAAATTAAAGAAAGAAACTTAATAGAGATCAATAAAACATATATTGGTTAATTAAAATTATATTTCACAAAATTAATCAATCTTTTCAGTAGAAGAGCAGGGAAGAAAGAGGTACAAAGGATAAAAGAGTTAGAGAAAGTAAGAAAGAGTAAAGCAGATCAAGAGATGTGAATGGACAAGGGGAGAGATGATGGAATATTTCAAGCAAATCATAGATCTTGGATAGACAAACTCTTAAGATAGACACAAATAATACCCAGCCTGCCACTGTAGAGATGGAATCTTGGTATCACTCCTACAGTAAAGACTGCCACTCATCAAGGGTCCTCTTAGGAATAACAATCTCTAGCAACAGGATTCACCATTGACTTCACACTATGTTGTCATTCTTTGAAGAGGCCAAAAGACCATCTAGTCATTACATTATTTCAGTGGCTTTTTTTTTCTTGGAAGGGACATATAAATCTAAAATGATTTGCCATATATAAAAGAGATTCTCAGTTAACACTATTATTTAAGGCTTACAGAGTTCTTGATATCCACAGATACTAAATCATAAATCACATGCACCATTGTTTCTGACCAGAGCTAGTTTCACAGTGAAGGAGCTGCAGCATGGCATGTAACCATGGATTCCAAGATTGCAATGACCAAGAAAACATGCCAAAGAAGCATGCTATGGCTGTAATATGACTCTGATGGTAAAGTATTTGTCTAGCAAGCACAACGCCCTAGGGTTTCATCCCAACTCTATAGAATACCAGGTGTGGCGATGCAACTGTTTCTGTCATTTCAACATAAGATTCAAGGTTACGCTAAGCTATATAATGAGTTTGAGGCAATCCTGGGCTATAGCAGACTTTTCTTTGTTTTTTGTTTGTTTGTTTGTTGGCTTGTTTGTTTTCGAGACTGAGTTTCTCTGTGTTGCTGTGGAGTCAGTCCTGGAACTAGCTCTTGTAGACCAGGCTGGCCTCAAACTCACAGAGATCCACCTGCCTCTACCTCCCAAGTGTTGGGATTAAAGGTGTGTGCCACCACCGTCCAGCAACACCTTTTCTTAATACAAAAGAAATACAAGTTTATTAGAATGCTGGAATGGACTGTTGAAGATACAGCTGAAAGGGCTATTCAGCGATAATGCTCAGTAATGGAATGACTTTGCCTAGAAGGAACTGATTCACTAAGTCAGAACGTTCTCTTTGGCATGCTTTTCCAGAAGGAAGACCACGAGTTTCATGTTATCTATAGTTCTGAAGTGCCACTTTTTAATACTCGCAACAATATAGAGGAGTTCTGTCTTCAACCATTCTGGGCACTGCTAAGTTAAAACCAAGTATCTTAAAGGACTCATGTCCAGACATATGTTAGGGGCTCAAGATCATCCAGCTATGACCTTCAAAAGCCCCATTCCCAACAATCAGCCAGTAAGCAGAGTCGTGAGCAGCATAGGGCTTTGATTCTGCTTACCTGCAGGAGGTGTCTATTGAGCAGATCAGGCAAAAGGAGGATATGTGGACCCAGCCTACCTGTTTGCTTTCTCCTTGCTTTTCTGTAAACTACTGTGCAGAGAACAAGTGTAACTCAGCTGGCATAAGGACGAAATAGTTTTCGGAGATTGAGACTACTCAGCACTGAGATATAGATCACCTCACTAGGCAGGCCATCATAGTCAGCATAGGATATATGATTGATGTGTAGGAAAATGAGGGGATTCGTGTCAAATAGAGTGACCAAATACAGACAAGAAATGCCGTTTATTTTAATAATGTATCTCTTCACAGTTGTCTGCAGACATATAAATCTAGGAAACATTGAGAAATTAACTCTTAGAACACATTTTGCGTTATTGATTCATCAAAGTTTAAAGCAGACAGTAGTAGACAAATGGTCCTATTTCAGGTCTGTCTCAAGAATCAGTAGACCTGGTCCTGCTTCAAGGCCCTAATTTTCATGCTGGACACCACTTTGCTCCTCAGCTTTTAAATAATATAAGCATAAAATCAGTGGGACCAGAGTCTTCATGCTCTGAATTGAATCCTTACTCTAAACTGTGTGTGTGAATGTGTATGTGTATGTGTGTGATGTGTATGTGTGTGTGTGTGTGTGTGTGTGTGTGTGTGTGTGTGTATGTGTCAAGGTGCACTTGTGAGTGCATATGCATGCACATATACACGTTAACTATCCCCCTTTTTAAAAAGACAATCACGCACAACCTGTAGCTCACAGATTAAGCTGAGCTGGTTAGCTAGAAAGTCCTCATTGTCCTCCTGTCTCTGCCTTCCCAGTGAAGCGATAGCATGTGTATGAGAGCACACCTTGTTCTTGCACATAGGTTGAGAATCAGTCAAAGTTATTAATTCTACTGTAGCAGTCATTGAACTGAGGGAGCCACCTCTAAGCCTCCAGAGTTGTAATTTATAGCTTTCTGTAATCAAGTGTACTTCTACTGTCTAGCTTTCATCAATACATCTTTTATAATCTTAACCCTAACTTATGCACTTATTCTTTGAAATTCCAAGCTGACATAAACTGTTCAAAAACATCATAAAATTTAACTATTAGTAAAGATATCACTAGCAAGCAAGATCTTTTTCTACCTGGATGCACAACTTTGATCTTTTTAGGAACCTCTAGGAAAATGGTCATATAAATAATGGTAAAGGAGAAATAAAATTGTTAACCTTGATAAATGTTAAATATTTTTAATTCTGGTAACTGAGACCATTTCAAGAAAAAATAGGAAATAGCATCATGGTCAGCTCCTAGCTGTTTCATCTTCCAAACATCATCCTGCTTTTTTTTTTTTTTTTTTTTTTTTTTTTTTTTTTTTTTTTTTTTTTTTTTTTTTTTTTTTTTTGGTTTTTCGAGACAGGGTTTCTCTGTAGCTTTGGAGCCTGTCCTGGAACTTGCTCTTGTAGACCAGGCTGGCCTCGAACTCACATTGATCAGCTTGCTTCTGCCTCCCGAGTGCTGGGATTAAAGGCGTGCGCCACCACCGCCCAGCCATCCTGCTTTTTTAGTAAGTTAATTTCCCTTAAAAAATGAGAAACATCTGTTTTAAGTTTATACTCTATCTTCCAAATGCCATGAAATGAAATGAAAATGCATACTTTAAATTTGCTTGTACATCATAAGTTCTATTTAAAAATAAAATGGTGAATATGATAACTACTAATTAACTTTTCCTGGGTGTTATATGGCCAATATTGAAATGTGTAATTTATCAATGGTAATATTAAATTATGCAACAAAGTGATGCAATTGATTTCCTACATTTCTATAAAAATAGTATTAATATAAACAAAAACTGATTAGGATCCACTTCCTTGCAAGGACATTTATTGTTTTGCCCATTGTTTTTCGTTATCATCTAATACTTGTTGTGCTTTCTTTGATAATCTAAAGTGTTTTGATGTTATCAAAGCTTTCTTTGGATACAAAATTTGTCTTGGGAAAAACTGGGCCTGAATTTCCATGCTACCTGGAACTAGATTACAGATGAACTCTGTTTCCATCAGCACAAATCTGAAGTCAGTGTTCCTGGCACCTGTACTGAGATTCAGTTACTGACTTGATGGGGGCAATACATCTAGTTTCTAGCACAGAGTTTCCCTTTCATAGCATCATGGCTGTCATTAGAAATGTTGTCAGCTAATTTGCTCATCCTTTTGGCCAGAAACAAAACAATTAGCCTATCCACCTATCTAACTACAGTGATCCTGTCAGCAATGTGGAAGGGCATCTTAGTTCTTAGTTCTGGAGGCCATGACAGTTGTTGGAATGAGAACATGGCTCAGTCTGTAAAATACTTGCTGTAGCCTGAGGATCCTTGTGTAATCCCTGACATGTCATGAGATCAGTATACATTTATAAACCCTGCACCAGGGAGGTGGAGACAAAAGGATCTTTGGTTTTTACTAGGCTCTCACCAAGTTTGGTAAGTTCCAGGAAGGAGAAAATATTCAAAAATTTTTCTTTCAAAAATCTAAGAACATCTTGTTTAAGGAATGATGCCAAGGTTGTCCTCTGACCTTTGTATGCTTCATGCAAGTATGCACATACATACAAATAACCACAAGGATAAGCAATTTTCCTGATATAATTATTATCGTTTATTTTTCTGTTTTGTGGGATTATGGGGACATCTGTGGCCAGACTGGCTTCTTTTCTGTCCTGTTATTTTCCCAGAAATCACAGGATTCCACTATGTTCCTCTTCTGATAAGCAATTACTCATACTAACTGGAGATGGAGACAAACTTAATTAGGTCACAAATCAAAACTGATTCCATACAAAGGCATCGTAGCCACAAAGTGATTTTTTAACCCCCTTCTACATCTTCCTTTCATTATTAGTCCATATAAAACTAGGGAGTTTCTAGCACAGATGGTGAAATAAGAGCAGCAAATTCCATCTGGACCAACCAGATGGACAAACGGATTAAACTTCTGTAAGCAAAATCATGAGCTTGGATTTTTGATTATTATTTTATTTTCTTAAATGAGAGAAGAGCCATTTGTGCAGAAGGATCTTTCTCTTTTAGTAGAAGAACACTAGGGGACAACTAGTCTTGACAACCAACTTTCCAATTTTAGAACTAACTAAATTAAAATATTTCTTCATGACAATAATAGTCTAAGATAAATGAATAGATAGCAGTATTGATTATACTTTGAGATATTTATTTAAGTTTAACAATTGTGACTGCATAATTACAGAAGGTGACTATGTTTGTAATCACAATATTTTATAATATTTTGAATTTTGGTAAATATTTGTGCTGACCAGTTTTGATTGTCTACTTGGCACAATTTAGACACACCTAGGTAGAGAATTTTAATGAGACATTTTCTAGATGAATTTTTTCTCTGGGCATGTCTGGGGGAGGGACAAAGTTGCTTATATGCATTGTGGTAGATACCACTCTGTGGGTGGTGTCATTCCCTGGGCTGGACACTGGTATTCTGAATTGTGTAAGAGTGGAGAAAACCAACTGAGCACAATGTGAATGCATTAGTTTGCTGTTGTCTGCTTAAAACTGAGCATGTACTGGAGCTCTTTTCCATGGTGACTCACTTTAATCTGGAATTGTTAACCAAATGGAATTTTTCTCCTGCAAGTTGCTTTCATAAAAGTATTTTATAATAGTAACACAAAAGAAGAGTTTTTATAATTGCAAAATTGGATGCATAATTATATAAGATTTGGAGTATACAATTGGAGTATAACCTAGCTGAATATTATAGCCAGATTACTATTTAAGTTTGTATATAAATATTAAGTTAGGGCTATAGATAGCTATGAAAATTGGGCACAATTATAGTTACATAAGTTAGCAATATAAATTTTTTAAGAACTTTAAAGTGTATGTTTGTGAGTGTGTGTAAATATGAGGTTCAGAGGTATGTATATACCTAAATCCTAATCTGGATGGCACTTTTTGTGGCAACCCAGATAAAAGGACAGTTTTGCCCATGGATTATACTATCTCTAACTCCTAACTAGAATAAATACGAATTATATTTTAAAATATGTTCATTAATGAGTATAAAACTGCTTTAAAGTATCTTTCACCACACTGCTCCTTTATATTTTATTGACTCTTTCTATTTGCTCCTGAGTCTGTCTCCCCACAAACGTAATATACAGGCTAATCATTCATAGATTTGACTTTGGAGATTCTTGCTTTTACCAGATTCATGCTTCTGTAGAAAATCGGAAGAGATGCAAATGGACCTAGAACTCTAGGATTCACAAGTGGAAAGATGACCCTGTAACCTAATCAAACAAAAGTATAACTATGATCCTGTTCACACTCCTAGGCTATAGTAGCATAGTAACCTAAAAGCTCAAATAATGTGACCATATTTTGTATTGCATTCTATATGTTTCTATGTGGGTGTGGTAGGTATTTGTGACCGTGTAAGTGTGTGTGTGTGTGTTTGTGTTTACATGAGGGTGTATATATGTACATGCTTGTATGAGTGTGGCCATGACACACATATGAAGATCAAAGTATAACATTCAGGAAATATCTCCTTCCTGTTACCTTGCTTTTAGGGAGAGTTTCTCTTGTTGTTTCTACCAATTTACTGGATGTACTCTGAGTTAGCTTGCATTTGAACTTCAGGGCAATTCTCCTTCCTATCTACACTTCCCACCTTGCAGTTGGAGTTCTATATTTAGAAATATAGACCACTATGTCTTGTTAGCTTGTTCATTTCAATGTACATCCCAGGGAGTAAACTTTTGCAATCATGTCTTGTGTGGCAAGTATTTTTCTTCACTTTCCCAATTTATATTTGCTTCATATTTCATTATTTATGCTACTCTTCATATACTTATTGGTTATGATGTAAAAAAATAGGCACAGCCATGCAGGTATATAAGAAAAAACTGGTAAAGGAAGAATCTAACATTCCATCTTACTTAATGAAGAAGACGACATATGCTTAAACATATAAACAGAAATTTTTTAAAATCTTGTTTATCATTTCTGTAAAGTTATACTCATCTGACCAATTTCCAATGTAAATAATGGTCTCAGCTTTCTTGACTTTATTTTTCCTGTGATACAGGGATTGGACTGACAGTTCTCCAAGTGGTAGATGTATGTCCTCTACCTCTGAACTGCTTAATATACTTTCTCTTGACCCCTTCCTCAGTTTTAACCTGCCCTTTCTTCCTCATTATTCTCAATCTAGTTTTAACAGCAGGTTTTTAGTTTTGGTTTGCTTTTTGGTTTTTCAAGACAGGCTTTCTTTGTACAACTTTGGCTATCATGGTATTTGGCTTTCTAGTCCAGGCTGGCTTTTAACTCACATAGATCTGCCTGTTCTGCCTCCCAAGTGCTTAGATTAAAAATATGCGCTATCGTTGCCCAGCTAAGATTTTTAAGAGGCCAAATTTTTATTATTTGACATTCTCATACAAAAATATTATATATATTATACACATATATGCATATAATTTACATATATATAAAAACCAAATTCACCCCTCCCTCCACTCCAGCTAATTTCATGGCACCTGTGGGGATTTGAATATGAAATGTCTCCTGTAGGCTCAATTATTTGGACACTTGGTCATTAATTAGGGATACTGATTGCAGAAGCTTCAGAAATGTGGTCCTGTTTCAAGAAATATATCACTGAAGATGAGCTTTGAAACTCCATAATCTTGCCCTACTTCCTATTTGCTCTCCTGGTTTTTGCTTGGGGTTGGTGATGTGAATTTTCACGTTCCTGATCCTGTCACCATGCCTGCTGTTTGCTGCTGTGCCTCTCTGTCATGATGGACCCTTAGGCCTCTGAAACTTTGAGGGAAAATGAACTCTTCTAAGTTGCTGTGTATGTGGTATTTTACCACAGCAGCAAGACAGTGCCTGATATACAGTTCACAGACCACTTTGTTCCAACCACATGTTTTCTTTTGTAAACCCACTAAGTCAATTTAAGGACATGAGTATGTGCATGGGTATTGGGTCATCCACTAGAACATTAGTAGCCTACCAGAAGCTACAACCTTGAAAAAAACTGACTCTTTTACAAACAACTATCAATCAGCAATTGCTCCTCAGATTGGAGTAAGACTTCATGAGATACTGGTGGGCTAATTTGGGTGAAATTTCATATGAATATCTTATTTAATCATTCCCTACAATTTGAAATTCACACGAGGTGCTAGTTTCTTAAAGTCTTTGCTTTTTCCCTCTAACCTTCAAGTACATGTGCTCTGTACTAATTGTACTTAATCACTTCAAGTAGGTGTTATTTCTCAGGAGCTGTTTATGTTGTTTTTGAGACAGGGACTCTCACTGTCCTTTAACTTGCTGATTAGGAAACCTCAAAGATCAGCCTGTATATACTTTAGCAGTGGATGGGATTGGAAGCATGCCCTACCACACCTATTGGATTGAAATGCATGATAAACAATTTACCCACTAAACTATCACTCCAGCCTCCTTCATCTTTAATACTTACGACAATTTTTTTGATGTCCAATGTCACAACATAGAGGAAAAGATCCTTGTTTTACGCAGGACTGACATTTAAGCAAGTATACTATGGTGGGTCATACTGAACTTCCTTTTGGGGGACATTTCCATGTCCAATGTGAAGCCACTAATGTACTAGTCCTACAAGTGCCTTACTACAAGCCCTGACTTCTTGAAAAATTCTCCTGGAGTATGCAACAACCCCCTCAAATTCAACATTAAGAAGGCTACAGTTGGTTGCCAACTGTTTGCTATATGACTTGCTAATTAATTGGACTACTACTCATGTCTACATCATTACATCATTGCAAATAAGACTGATCATAGGAACTGTAGAAATATTTGTCTGTTTTCTCATGGTAGGCCTAAGTGATTTTAGAGAAGACATCTATGTTAGACTTCATTATAGGAAGAACATCTAGATTTAGGCTTAGTAAAATGTAGAATATTAGTTAATTTTTCTATTGCTGTGATAAAACACTATGACCAAAGGCAAATTAAGGAAGAGATAATTTGTTCTGGCTTATTTTTCCAGAATTGTATACCATGGTGATGGAGTAAGGTAGCAACGGACAAGCATAATAGCCAGAGCAGGAAGGCGAGAGATTACATCTAAAATTTCAAACAAAAGGTAGAGAAAACAAACCAGGAATGAAATGAGGCTATGTGTTCTCAAAGGTCACCTTCCAGTGACATACTTCTTCCAGTAAGACTGTTACTATAATTTCCCCAAAAAGTACCGATAACCAGGGACCACATGTTCAAATGCATGAGCCTCGAGAGATAATTTTCATTCAAATCACCACATTTTATTCCCTGTCACTCATAAGTTCATGGGTATTTCATAATGCATAAAACACATAGTCCAACTTCAAAAATCCCTACAGTTATGCACAGTCTCAATACTCTTTAAAATTTCAAGATCTATAGTTTGGCTTTCAGAGATTCAAGGCAATCTTCTAATTGTAACTGCTTGTGAAACAAAAAGGTAACTACATAATTATGTACTTTAAGCATACAATCACACAGAAAAAGTGCTACCATTCCAAAATGGAGAGAAAAAGACATAGTAAGGAAATATTACCCAAAGCAAAATTAATCCAAGCATGGTAAATTTCAAATATTATAGCTCTATTTCTGATGGCTGGCAATTTAGTTTTAAAAGACTTAAATTCTCCACCCTTCCAGCTTTGCTATCTTCAACTTACATCTCTCTCTTGGGCTAGCTCTATTACCTGTATGCATTATCACCATGGCAGGGGTCTAGTGGCCATGGAATCTTTCACATCTTGGGTTCTCTACCGCAAACGAGGATTAATTTTCATATCTTCCTCAGTGACATCTCCCAGCCTCTTGCCCTCTCAGGGCCTTCAAGGGAATGTTTCCTGCCTCATGCTACCTGGCTTCAGCTGCTGTTGGAAACCACAGACCGCTCTATTGTATTCCTCTTCCCTCTAAAGTCAGTACCACACAGACAACACAGACAACTTCTGCTCCCAGCTTAGAATGGTTCCTCACCCCTTGAATCTTATTAGCAGCACATTTTGTGTTTAGTTGCTAAGATAAAATTCTCCTCAGGCTCTCTTTCACTTTTTGGAAGCTTAGTTATGTGGGGTCTTGCCCTGAATGCATTCTTTCTGTTGTTCTTGTGCAGAGCAAGAGGTCTTTACTTAACTATTCTTATCTCCTTGATGATTTTTCTCTCCTTCAGCACAAACCTTGACTGCAGCAGTCAGCTTCCAGTACCCTTTTACTCTTCAAATTTTACATTTTGTGCTTCTTTTTGCCCTTCTGGCTGTTTTTACTATGAATCTGCATAAGAGAAATCAGCAAAACACAAGCTATACAGTTTTACCATTTCCTACATTCAAGAAGTTAGTCCATTACTTTAAACTTCGCTTTAAGCTAAGTTCTCTGGAGTGGGCAGAAGGTAGCTGTTAGGTCCAAAGTGGGCCCCCAAAATATCAGTGCCACTAGCATTGTCCTAAATGTCATTTTGTGCTCTGCTTAGCCTGGACTCTGACTGAGCAAACAGAAAGAGTGTCAATGCATAATCAAAAGCCCAAATTCAGCATTTGTCAAGAATACTGTGAGATGTCAATAGATTCTACTTGGAGCTTACTTCAGGTGTAGCAATACTGGTCACTGGGTAAAGAAATGGACCACACATGTCTCCCTTACAGGAAGGGCACTGTGTAAACTGTGGACATGCAGGACATTGGAGGGTCAACTGCTACTCTTTGCCTCACCAAGGAAGGCACACACTTCTGAGTTCTTCACAAGAAAAATCCTTCTGATCTTCTAGTCTTGATAGCCTAAGCCTGAAATGGCCTAGGATAACAGACTCCACCAAATCAAGAATAAAATGGAGGCATTTAGGATATAGATCTAAAAAGTGAGTAAGGCTTTGTCTTCGTAAATTGACATAGAGGCTGCTTGGTCAATACCTCCTGCATATCATGGTCTGTGAAGGGTATGGATGGCTGGCCCACCTTGCCCCAGGCCCTATCAGGCACTTTAGCAACCCTGCTGCCTGTTGCTATAGCAGCAAGTAGGCCTTAGCCACCTTCTTCTCTGAGGTTGCCTAGTCAGTCCACATATAGCCAAAAAAACTTTTTTACCTTTAAAACATTCTGACTTTATAGACATCATGCAGAAGGAGAGAACTTGGAACATTCAGCCCTAAATGGCATTTCCCTCCACTCATAGCTCAGGGAACGCCATAGAAGAGGTGTCAGAGACAGTGTAAGGTCCAAACAGGATGGAAGCCACTCATAAAAAGTCCTCTAAATCAACATGACAAAAGCTCAAATGAACACATAGACATTGAATCAACATATGAACACATAGAGATTGAATCAACATATATGGGGCTCACACAGATCACCATTATGTCATTCATGTGTGTGTGTGTTTGTGTGTGTATTTCTAGTTTAATGTTTATATGGGATTCCTGTGTATGTGTTCAAATGTGTGTGTCCAAGATCTTTTTCTTTTTCTTTTTGGGCAATTACTTTTCCTTCTGTTTGTCTTCTCCAACTTTGATTTCACACAGTTTGTTTTATCTTACTGTATTTCATTTGTTATATTTTATTATCATCCATTATAAGCCTGTTTTCTAGTAAGAAGCAGAAAAGAAAAGGATCCAGACAAGAGGAAAGGTGTGGATGCTCTGGGAGAAGGTAACAGAGGGGAAACTATAATAAGAATACATTATGTGAAAAAATACCTATTTTCAATAAAAGGATAAAACCATTCTCACTTTACAATAACTTTGGTTAAAAAGAGAAGATATGTTGCTAGCAAATGATTCAAGTCTGAGAGCTTTAAAGTAAAGGTGAAATTACCTGAGTCTCTTAAACAATAAAACTTTAAACATGAAGCTCAATTACTCAGCAGACTAAATTGGTTTTAAGAGTGAAAAGCAGGACTGCTTTTTCCTAGAACTAACAGGCTTCCTGCTGAGGTCAGTAAACTCAGAAGCAGGTTCCAAAGGAAAAGCAAATTCAATACTCCTTTGCTGTTTTAAGGGACTTAAAGTATTATTTTTTTGCTTTTCTTTTAAGCTCCAATGATGATTTAATAAAGATTTCTCCTTTCAATGATTACTCTCAGTAATCAAGCACATTTGTATCCTGGTTAGTGGTTAGATATTTGCAGATGGAAAGGAAAGTCCAGGGTTTAAAGATTAAGATTAAGATGCTGGATATTTCCAGAATGTAAAGGAAAATACCATATATATCTAAGTTGTTAAGAGTCTGAGGAAATGATTCATTTCTTTTTGAAAAATAAGATTTGAAGATGACAATATAATATTAAAATTTTCAATTTCAAAATTTAACACACCAATGTTAAACCTCTTCTTACATCCATAGAGTTGTCAGAAGTGATAGTTCTACTTTTGGTAACAGTCAAAAACACAGGCTACTAAAATTTTAAAAATGACTAAAATCATCAAAGTCACATGCTTCAAAATTTAAACTTCCTTTGGTCATAGGCTTTTCTAAATATTGAGTAAAATGTGATTCTCATTATGCTGGAAACGTGTTTGCGCAGTCTATAATACCCAGTCCTCTTGATATAACAGTGCAAGGACAAAGGGACAGAGGAAAGAGTACGCATTCTTTACCCCAGAAACAGCTTTTGGGAATTTGGGCTTTCCTTCCCATTGGTTGTATTTTTGAAATTTTTATTTTATTATAGATGAATGTTGATAACTCTTCAGACTTGATTTTTGCTATTATCAAAAACTTAAGTTTGCTTGGACAGTTTACAGATATATGTTGACTCCTCTCTCTACAATGAAGACTTCAAATCAGTTTAATAGGTTAAAACAGACAATGGTCCTGCTTATATAGCTAAATTTTCATCTCTTTTTGTCATCCTTAAAAAGTTCAGGTAATGGGAGCACACCAATCCACCTGGACTGGGACTGAATGAGCATATGATCAAACCAGACTCTCTGAATGTGGCGGCGAAAGTTGGCAGATGGAGAACCCATCAACAATGACACCAGGACCTATCTCTTCTGCATGTATTAACTTTTTGAGAACCGAGTCTTTTTGAATGCAGTCCTTCCTAGGCCAGGAGGGATGGGGGTGGGCCTTGGACTTCCAACAGGGCAGGGCACCATGCCCTCTTTCAAGGAAGAAGGGGGAGGGAGGAGGGGTGGGGGGGTAGTGGGAGGGGACCGGGAGAAGG
>PVIU01016683.1:0-30333 GCA_004026605.1 Ondatra zibethicus | reverse complement strand
TTCAGGTAAGCTTCAGGGTATTGAGATGTGAATCCATTTGTCAGCCCAATTGACTCTGCGTCTGTTAAGTATTCCCACAGGGTAGATTCTAAAATCTTATTCTCTCCTACCTACCCTTTATCCTGAGGACAAGCTCTTTCCTCCTCAATGGTGAGGAGCATTGGACTCCTATCCACCTTCCCTATGATTATGATCATACAAATGGCCTGCAAGTTTTAAATATACACCTGAGATAACAATTCCTTAAGTTCCTTAACTATATCTTCTGTTTTTACCTTCTCTGTTAGCATCTTTTCTGATACTATAATAAAAAAAAAACATGATGAAATATAGCTTAAGAGAGAGTTTATTTTGATTCTTTCCTATTATAATTCATTATAGTTGCAGAGGTATAGTTCATCAGGGCACATGAGGTGGCACTATAACTTATGCATGGTGGCAGTAGCAGGAAGCTGGGAGATCACATCTTTAAACAAGAAAGCAGAGAGGGTAAAATAGACATGGGACAAAGGAAAGAACTCCCAGAATCTCCAGAGACATACATCTTCCAGAAAATCTCTACAATCTAAATGTTTCCCAACAGCCCCAGCAACTATGGACCAAGTATTCAAATACATACACATGTAGAAGAAATAACACCACAACTCACATGTTTTGTTAATGAATTAAATAGTTTAAAGCAGAGTGCATCAGTTACTTTTCTCATTGCAATAACAAAGTATGTGATGAAAGCAACGTGAGGAAGCAAGTTTATTTTGGCTTGTAATTAAATTGTACAACCTATCATGGTGAAAAAACTCTTGCGGAGGACTGGAAGCATCAAGAGTCCATCTACAACCAGGAAGCAAAGTGACGAATGCTGGGCTTTGTTCATTTTGTACATTTTTTTTAATATGGTTATTAGGTAATTGGTGCTTCACAGGATACTCCAGTCAGGACTTGATCATAACTCTAAATTTTCTTTGGGTCCCCATAAGATTATCAGCACCCCCAACCAGCTGGAAGTAGCCTGTAATACTATGCCCACATTCCCAAAAAATGAATTATGGATATTTTTGTTTGTTTAAAATAAAAGAGGGGGAAGTGGTGTGGGAGAATTGTCCGTATTCTGTCATCATGATTTAAATAAACACTGATTGGCCATTAGCCAGGATGTATGGGTGGGACAACCAGACAGGAAGTAGAGGCGGAGCAAGGAGAATAGGAGAATTCTGGGAAGCAGGAAGCACTCTCCCCATTCTTGCTCAGACCACCGAAGAAGCAGGATGTGACCTGCCCCACTGAGAATGGAACTGAGCCATGTGGCTGACATAGATAAGAATAATAGGCTAAATAAGCTATAAGAGCTAGTACAAACCTGAGCTAATGGGCCAATCAGTTTATCATTCATGTAGACTGTGTAATATTTTTGGGACCTAATGACTGTGGGACCTGGTGGGAGGACAGAGACCAACCAGGCCTTCATGCTACAGCTAATTAGTGTATTCTACATTACTGGTAGGTCTTCTAACTTTAACAAACTCAGACTATGGATTTCCTTATGAGGAATTTATGTCCAGAAATGTCCAGAAATTTATCATCTGTATAATTCTAAACCCCACAAAACTGACAATCAATAATAACTATCACATTTAGATATCAGCAAACTGACTCCATAAAATATCCTTTAAAATATTCAACTTCATATGGAAAACAAAATCCCAGGATAGCAGAAACAATCCTTTACAATAAAGGAATTTACAGAAGCATCACCATCCCTGACATTAAGCTCTCTTATAGAGCTACATTCATGAAAATGGCTTGGTATTAGCATAAAAACTGAGAGGTTGACCAATGGAATTAATGAAATATCTGGATATTAATCCACACACTAATAAACACCTGATTTTTGATGAAGAATCTAAAAATATACAATGGAAGAAAGAAAGCATATTCAACAAAGAATGCTGGCATAAGTGGATGTCAATATGTAGAAGAAGGCAAATAGAGCCATATCTATCTCTATACACAAAACTCAAGTCCAAATGGATTAAAGACCTCAATATAAATTCAACCACACTGAACCAGATAGAAGAGAAAATGGGAAGTAGCCTTCAATGCATGGGCATAGGAGACCACTTTCTAAATAAAACACCAGTAGAACAGACACTGAGAGCAACAGTGGATAAATAGGACCTCTTGAAACTGAGAAGGCAGCCTACTAAATGGGAAAAGGCCTTCACTAATCCTGTATCAGACAGAGGACTGATCTCCAAATATATAAAAAACTCAAGAAATTAGACATCAAATTCCAAATCACCCAATTAAAAAATGGGATATAGAACCAAATAGAATTTTCAACAGAAGAATCTCAAATGGCTGAAAGACCCTTAAGGAAATGTTCTACATCCTTAGCAATCAGGGAAATACAAATCAAAACAACTCTGAGATAACATATTACACCAATCAGAATGGCTAAGATCAAAAACACCAGTGATAACTTATGCTGGAAAGGATGTGGAGTAAGGGGAACACTCCGTCATTGCTGGTGGGGATGCAAACTTGTACAACAATTTTGGAAATCAGTATGGCAGTTTCTCAGAAAATGGAAATCAACCTACTTCAGGACCCAGCAATACCACTCTTAGGAATAGACCTAAAAGATGCTCAATCATACTACAAGGACGTTTGTTCAACTATGTTCATAGCAGCATTATTTGTAATAGCCAGAACATAGAAACAATCTAGATGACCCTCAACTGAAGAATGGATAAAGAAAAATGTGGCACATTTACTCATTAGAGCACTACTCAGCAGAAAAAAAAAAACAAATGATATCTTGAAATTTGCATGCAGATGGATAGAATTAGAAAAAACATCCTGAGTGAGGTAATCCAGACCCAGAAAGATAACATGGTATGTACTCACTCATAAGTGGATACTAACTGTAAAGCAAAAGATATTGAGACTATAGTTCATGATCCTTGAGAAGTTAAGTAACAAGGTGAACTCTAAGAAAAACATACATAGATTCACCTGGAAAGGGGAAATAAACAAGATCACCTGACAAAATTGGAAGCATGGTGATACGCAGAGAAGGGAGGGTGGAAAGGAAAGACAAGGGGAGAAGGGAAGGTCAGAGGGGAATGAGATAGTCAAGATAGAGGAAGGACAGAGATGAGAGCAAAGGAAGAGATTGTTTGATTGAGGGAACCATTATGGTGCTAGCAAGAAACGTGACTCTAGAGAAATTCCCAGGAATCCACAAAGATTACCCCAGCTAAGACCCTAAGCAGTAGAGGAGAGGGTGCCCAAACTAGCCTTGCCCTGTAGTCAAACAGATGAATATCTTAAATATCACCATAGAAACTTCATCCAGCAAGTGATGGAAGCAGAGGCAGAGACCTGTATTGGAACACTGGAATGAGCTCCTAAAAACAGCTGAAGAGTGAGAGGAGTGAGAATATGAGCAAAGAGGTCAAGATTATGATGGATACACACAATGAAAAAGTCTACCTGAGCTAAAGGGAGCTCACCAACTCCAGCTGGACAAGAACGTAAACAGAAGAGGTCCAAACTAATCATCTGAAAGTTGGTGACAGTTGTATGGCTGGGGCAGTCTGCAGGGACATTGGCAGTTGGACCAGGATTTATCCCTACTGCTTGTACTGGCTTTTTTGAAACCTACTGCCTTTGGATGGATACCTTGCTCATCCTAGATATAGTAGCGAGCGCCTTGGACCTTCCCCAAAGCAATGTGCCTTACCCTCTCTGAGGAGTGTATGAAGGGTGTTGTTGGGGAGCAGTTGGAGGGGGTAGGAGGAGAGGATGAAAGGAGGGGATGGGAGGGAGTGGAAACTGGGATTGGTATGTAAAATGAAAAAAGATTGTTTTCTTTTATCATAATTAAAAAATAATAATAAAAAAACTAAAATGTTGTTTAAGGAAAATTAAAAAAATATCCATTCTATTTACACAGTTTTCAAATACTCCCTTTAACTTTGGAAAAACAATTTATTTATTTTAATTTTTTATTAAGTCAAATATATATTTTTACATATGGTTATATACATATGCATGTGAGTACTCATGAAGGTCAAGTGCATTAGATCTTCAGGAATTGGGTTCCCCTGTAAGATATATCTTGATCAGTGAGTAAATATGGGGATAGGTGAAGCCTGGTGCTTAGGAAATTCCCAGGAATCCAAAAGGATGACTCTACCAAAGACTCCTAAATATAGTGGAGAGGGTGCTTGAATTGCACTGCCCCTGTAATCAGATTAGTGACCACCCTAACTGTCATCATAGAGCCTATATCCAGTGACTGATGGAAGCAGATGCAGTGGTCCACAACTAAGCATGGGTCTGAACTCCTGGAGTTGAGCTGAAAAGAGGGAGGAGGGATCATATGAGCAAGGGGAGTCAAGATCATGATAGGGGAAATCACAGAGACAGTGGACAGTGGAGTCCATTCCCTGTGCTGTGATACCTTGCTCAGCCTTCATGCACTGGGGAGGAACTTGGTCTTGCCTCAGTTGGTATGCCAGGCTTTGTTGACTCCGCAGGGAGGCCTTGTCCACTCTAAGGAGTGAGTGGGGTGTGAGATGGAGAAAGCTGAGCGGTGGGAGAAGGGGAGACAGGAAGAACTGGGGCTAGTACATAAAATGAGAAAGAATAAATGGAAAAAGAGTAATGTGTGCTTTTAATGTCTGAGGCATCTCTTCAGTAACTCAAGTTGAATCTTCCTTGATGCAATATGTCCTTGTTTTCTATATGTTCTTTACTATTATTCAGAATTCTAATAACATCAACTCTGACCATTTTGTTTTGAATTTTGGTATTACTATGGGGGAATAGGAGAAGGAAATTGCCCCCTCTGCATGATACTAGCATCATTCCAGGTAGTGCAAAAATTATGCACAAAGAATATAGACATTTCTTGACTTACAGTTCTGTTTCCTACCTGTGGTCCTAGGTTTAGCCTAGTATTTGTTATACTTCCTATTGCTTGGTAATTGTAGTTTCATGAAGGGACATTACCTAATGTACCCTGGCATCTACACATATATAAATGCCATATTGTATTGTTTCAAACAATTTTAAATGTTCTGGGAGGGAGACATGACATTGAGTCTCATGAGTAATTTTAGTTGACCAAGTTAATTTACCATACCTGAATATGTGTGGTAGTGTTCTTAAGAAATTCCTCTCAGGGGCTGGAGAGATGGCTCAGTGGTTAAGAGCACTGGCTGCTCTTCCAGAGGTCCTGAGTTCGATTCCCAGCAACCACATGGTGGCTCACAACCATCTGTAGTGAGATCTGGCACCCCCTTCTGGTGTGCAGGCATACATAGAGGCAGAATGTTGTATATATAATAAATCTTAAAAAAATAAATCAAAAAAAAGAAAAAAGAAATTCCTCTCTAATCCTATACCCTGAAAATTTATAAAACCAAAATTCAAAATTATTATATAAGATTATAATACATGCATTTCTGATATTTCTGCATTTATCTATCTATGAGCATGTACAACTTGAATTACTATGTTACTATATCCATACCACCTACAGAATTTTTTTGACTATCCCTGTCTTCTGATAAAATATTCTCCACACACCCATGTGGGAGGAATTGCAAGATACTTGTTTTTATCTTGTTTTGTTCTTCCTTAAAGGTATTCAGGAAAAAGTGCTAGCTCAAATCAATTGTTCATTGCTAGGACAGTGACTCATTCCTGAAATATCAGCTCACAGGAAATCAAGGAAAGAAGAAAAATCCTTGCAAGTTTCAAACATGTTGCTGCTGCATAGCAAGTTCCAGGCCAGTCTGAGAGATAGCAATAAACTAAACCAAACATGTCACCTTACTGTAAAATAAATAAACCCATTATCTCCCTTTCTTTAAGCCTCCAAAAATCTCCCCCATACTCTTTTCTTTTTCCTGTTCCTCTCCCTCTCTTGCCTCTTGCACTTTGATATATCACAAAGACGAATAAAAACAATCAAAGAACTCTAAATGGAAGAAAATTAGCTATAACATTTTAAATTTAAATTCATAATAAAATTTTAATAACCATAAGTGAATCCAGATTATTACACAGAGCTAGGAAGTACTAATAACCCTGAGACACTTTCAATTGATGTTGTCCTTGCCTGATATAGTCCAAGCTGATGGGACATGGAGGAGAATTGAAAGACATCTTCCTGAGAGAAGCTTTTGGTATGGAGGAGGTCATGGAAGGAAAAAGCAAGCATACCCTTGAAAGTCTCTGTGTGTGTGTGTGTGTGTATGTGTGTGTGTCTGTATGTATTTAACTTAAAAGTGAAATAGGGAATATGAGGCAAGTTCCCCAGTATTTCTTTGCTGAAGTTTGAATGAGGACCGAAGAAAGAAGGTGAAGGCATTCAAGGCTTTTGAGACCTGCAAAGACTCATATTTCTCTATGTGTACCAAAGGTGTAGAGGGAGAGATAAGAGTAAAAAGACCAAGAGAAGAACAGTGATAACAAATCTTATATGTTCAATGCATGACATATATATTGTCAATATATTATATTGAAAATCAGACTTCTCAATATTTCCTTCCTCTAAGTTTCAAGTGGAGCTCACTTTAACTAATTTATCAGAAATAAAAGGCACTATATACATAAATATAAATTATGTCATCTATCTCTTGATCACACATGTATACAAGTGTGGCTGTCTTTTGTTATAAATATTATCACAAAATCAAGAGAATTTAACAATATCATAGATTTGTTTCCCTAGGTGTAAATATGACCCTGTACAGAATAATTAATTAAAATTAATGTATTTTAAAGTGTCTTTATGATTCTAAAAAAATTTCTGCTATGGAATTTTTGGCAAAATCATACTTACAAAAATAAATATTTTAATACAATGAAAAATTTAAGGAACAGGAAATTAGAATCATACTTCAGGTTTGGAAAGCACAGATTAGGCAGTCTGTTTTCAGTATTAAACATACATAGAAGTGAGTTATAAAGTAATATTTCTATAACAGGAGAAAACAGGATTTGTCTCTGACTTCTAATATACAATGTTTTACTAGTTGTCTTTGCTTGGTAATTTATTCTTTCTCTCTCTCCCTGTCTTTCTCTCACTCTCTCTCTCCTCTCTGTTGGTAATAGAACAAAAGACGTCACCTATGCTACTCAAAGCCTTTATTACTGTATCTACTATTGTATTATACTTCTCTACAAATAGTACCAGTTCTCCCAAATAAAACCTGTTAACTAGGCTTTTCATGGATATATTTTAAGTCTAAGCTGAATGGAAAATTCTAAGTATCCTAGATTCTGGAAATCTGATTGTTCACTTTAAATACCAGCCCCCTCCACAGTATCATCTAAACAAAGTCTTGTGGTCTGTAGAGTTACTTTTTCCCACACAGGTCCAAAGAAAATTCATATAGGAAGAGCCAATACAATTAGTACAGCTTGAACTTGCATCCTCTCAAGCAAGCTGTTTAAACACATTGACTTTTTCTTGGGTTTGTCTATTCCAGGAAGAAACATTCTTCATGCCCCTACTCAGACAAGTTTATCTGAACAACTAAATGAATGAATTCCAACCCATCACTATGGAGGGTCCCTTCTCTCGCATTTTTTATTCTATCAAAGTTCTTACCTTGTAGTAGAAATAGAATTTCTAAATAAGAAATCACATGTGGGAGAAATAAAAGAAAGAACATGACATTTTAACCTATTAGTACTTAACCAAAAGTGACTACTTAGGCAGAAGTGTAAATCAAGAGCAGATCCAGCAGAAAATTAGGAAAACAAAGCAACTAGCAAGATGTTAAGTGGAGGAATGAAATAATATCAGTATTTACTCAGGGAAGTGGATTGATGTGAGGAATGCCTGCTGGAATGTATATCAAGTTAGCATCACACAATGTCATCAACACTTCCTGCTTCATCAGCAACTCCAGGCAGACAAGCATGACCTTTACATAACTAGTTGACATTCATGTCAGTAAGAGCCAGGGAATAATTTAATTTGGATCACTTTTATTAAAGGAATCCAAATGCATTTATTGGTAATAGCATATTTTTCATGAAGCATCAACTGAAACAAAGCATTTTTCGAGAAGTGCATCTGTCATGAATTTTGAGATTTGTGAAAGGTGACAACTTAAAAGCATTGTGCTTTCTTTATAAGCCCACAGATCCACTTCCAGTTACTGTCACACTCACCTGCCTGACAAACATTCTCAGGATTAACAATTATCCTCACTTCTAATACTAAAAACTAATTCGGCTTCCTATTGAATTTCAAAAAATAAAAAAAAATGGTTTGGTGTCTAGCTTTCCTCACTTCACAATTGTGTCACTATCAGTTTATTCATTGTAACAATAATCCCTCTTCAATTTTGTATAAAATAGCAAAATTTCAGTGTACCAAAAAATCTATTCAGGTTGTGTAGTGGTGGTGTATGCTTTTAAGTCTAGCACTCAGGAGGCAGAGGCAGGTGTATTTCTCTGAGTTCAAGGCCAGCCTGGTCTACAGAGTGAGTTTCAGGACAGCCAGAGCATAACAAAGAAACCTGTATAAAAAATATATTAAGACTAGATGGTAGTGATGCAAACCTTTAATCCTAATACCTGAGAAGCAGAGGCAGGTAGATCTCTGTGAATCCAATGCCATCCTAGTCAACAAGTTCCAGGATAGTCAGAATTGTTACATGGAGAGACCCTGTCTCAAATAAACAAAGCAAAAATGTTTGTTTCATTAATGATGTTAGGATTATTGCTAAATTTTGATGCAACTGAATGTCTAATTATATATTCTGATAGTTATCTTTGAGTATTCACATACTATTGATAATATAGTTTTTCTTCACTACAATAAAATAGATGATATAATTTGTTTTAAAAAAACATTTTATTTTGGTTTTGGTTTATTTTTATTTTTGTGTGTCTGTGTAGTCGAATGTGCGGGAGTGACCACAGAGAACACAAGAGGGGATTGAATCTTCTAGAGCTAAAGTTGCAGGTAGTTGTGAGCTACCTGACATGTGTACTTGGAGTTGAACTCAGGTCATCTTCAAGAGCAATGAGTGTTTCTAACTGCAGAGCTGTCATTCTGGTATCTAGTTTGGGTTATGGTTTTAAATGTATTGTCTAAACTAGTTCTATATAGAACCCTGGCTAGAGATTTGGGAGCTACTGGCAAGGAGTATTTGTGATAGAGAAAACTTTCCCTTTGTGACCTGGAATAAAAAGACTGAGAAGAAGGAGCCTACATCATGACACTTGAGAACATGCCCCCCAAGACCTAATGTAATGCAGCCAAGCTCTACCTTCTAAGGATTTAACCAGCTGCCAACAATTTGACCCTGGCAACCAAGCATTTACTACATAGACATTGGAAGACTTTCAAAGTTCCAACTATAGCATGTATTTCAATGCAGAATTGCCAGATTATAAGTAAAGCATGTATCAAGATAGTATTAATGTTTAGTTGAATCTTTTTATATAAACAGACACTGTGATTTTGTTTCATGGCCACCCAGACCCGAATAATCACACAGAAATTATATTAATGCAAACACTGTTTGGCCAATGGCTTAGGTATATTTCTAGCTAGTGCTCACATTTTAAATTACCCCATTTCTATTAATCTATTTACCACAATGAGTCTGTGTCTTACAAATAATGTTTTGGCATCTTTCTCCTTAGGTGGAGCATCTCTTTGACTCAGCCTACTCTCTCTCTATCTCTGTTCGGATTACCCATCTGGCTTTACTCTGCTAAGTCATTGGCCAAAAAAGCTTTATTCATCAACCAATAAAAGCAACACATATACAGAAGGACAGCCCACACCACTTCCAATCTCAAATGAACTGAAAACTAGTTTCCTGACATATGGATGATATGCACAAGTTGATGTTAGCTTACTTTTCTTGGGGAAGAGCTTAAAATGGTTCAAATCAGCTCTTGACTGATAACATTTCTTAACAATATGCTTTATCAATGTAACTAGATTTTGATTCTTTCACAACAAAATAATGATATTTGCTACAATTTCAATTATCCTCAAAAATATTTATTTAGTGACAGACTCCAGAAAGAAAAGTTGCATAGTCTTGATAAATTTTAAGACACATTTTTCAGTCTTCTTCATAAGTAGAATTTGTATCAGCACTTTGCTGTAACAATAGACTTACTTTTGTGTATGTGATACCGTTCTAATAATATGGAAATATTATTTATATATTTAATTTTATTGTGAATTTGGGTAATTGTGCCAGCATATAGCCAGTACCTGTGGCTGCCACAGAGGGGGTCAACAGTTCTAGATAGATGTTGTCTACTTTTTGCCTTCTGAGAATCAAACCTGGGTCCTCTGAAAGCGCAAATCAGTGTAACTAACAACCACTGAAACAGAATTTTTAGCTCCCCCTCCTCCAGTATGCTCTTTAGAACTTTCTATTATTTTTTATTTATTCTTATATGTAAATTTTGAAACATATTTGGAATATTTATTTATGGGTTCTTTCTCAAGTATTAGATATTTTGTATGAAATTGATGGATTATTTTCTATTTTTCAGTTGGCTATATGTAGAATAGATAAAATTTTATATTAACACTTTCCCAGTAATCTTCTAGTTCTGATTTATCAATATTAAGATGATACTTGGCCTTCTGTGCAAATGGTACAACACAGTAGACATTCCAAATACCTTGTCTTTTACATACCTTTGAGCTATGACTCTCTGTCTCTCTCAAATCAGACCACACCTCTAGAAATCTCTTACTAGGCCACTTTCTTTTTGCCTGTTGCTTTAAACCGCCACATATTTTCCAGTATGCTTGAAAATTTCTTTCTAGATATAATAGAATTGAGTTAAAAGCAAATACCAACATCAACATGTTAAAAACGGAAGAAAGATAGAATAAATGGTGAGTAAAATGTCATTGTCTTTTCTATTGATATGAAGAAACACCATGACCAAAGCAACTTATAAGAAAATGAGTTTATTGGAACTTATAGTCAATGGTACGGAGCATTACAGTAACCAGGCAGGCACGGCACAGCAACAGGAGATGTTAATACCTCATTCACCAGCAGTAGTCACAGAGGGGGGAACTGTGAATGATCCAGGATTGTTGAACCTCCAAGCCCATCCTCAGGGGCACACCTCCTCCTGTAAGGCCACACCTGCTAATCCTCCCAAACAGTTCTTCCAAAGCTCTTAAATATATGAGCTTTGGGGGTTTTTCTCATTCAGACGATCACAGTCACTTTATCACATTTTCAAGTGGTTTGAATGCACTGCAGACTTGGAAGTGGATGAGATCATAAACTGAGATGGAAATTTGAGAAATGAATGAAGGAACTGAGAATACGTTGGTGCAGAGTATAGTCAGAAACATCAGGTTTAGTCTCAAAGTGTAAAGGAGACTCTGTTGCCTTAATTTTCAAGTCCATTGTGATCAGAGAGAGTAAAACTCGAAACTTTAGTTATTTATTTGTTTATTTTTATTGTTCTATATTAGAAAAATACTGAAGAATGATAATACTTCTTGGTGTCTTTTCCTGAACTTATTGCCTACAAACAAGTGATGGTACAGCATAAAATAAGGTCAACGCACATCCTGAGCTTGGCTTCAACACTAGTATCTTTGGGAACATCAGGGTGGATCCATACAGCATAGAATTTTAGAACCTGAAGAATCTTTGAGAATTTTGAGCTCTTTTCTCTTTGCTTCATCTTATATGATTACATCGATGCCTGAGAAAACAGAAAGCACTTATAGCTGTTGCATCATATCATAAAAGTTATGAGAAAAAGATAAAGTAGAAGGCATGGGTAAATGTAGGTTTACATCTGTTACTGGGTTTCTATCCTAGTTAGTCCAATATTAGGGGATAAAGAATCATCACCTTAGGCTCTGATTGTTCACTCTTTATGATTATTTGCTGTTTGACACAGTTTCATGTGGTATATAACAGTGTTTTGTTTTCATGAAACTATAAAGATTTGAGTTTGACCTCCACACAAGAAACCAGATGTAGCCTGCAATTTCAGTTCTGGGCATGTAGAGACATATGGGTCTCTGGGTCTCACTGTCAGGTCAGCCTGCCATAGTCAGCAAATTCTGAGTACAGTGAGAAATTTTGTCTCAAAAAATAATATAAAGGATTATAGAGAAAGCCACATGAGGTCAATCTTTGGCCTGTAGAAGCACATACATGCACTTGCCTATATCAACACATGTGAATATTTACAGATATACCACACACATACATGAGTGCCCTCAGACATGCATACACATGAAAAATTCAGAATGACTCCCCCTTTGTCCTTCCATAACTGGCAACCTTGCCTCGGGCTTATCTCATACCTCTGCCCTTTGCTACCTCTATATTCACTTGAGACCGAGAGTAGGACATCTTCCTCTTTAGTTATTTTCCCCTCCCAGTGACTTGAGCGTACACAGTTTTGCATCCTCTACACCGCACTGATCATCGGTCTTGAAGCCTGGAACTCAATTCAATAGCTATGGGTAAAGAAAGACAAAAAGGAAGGCATTTTCTTCCAACTTAATGCATAGCCAAATTTTAAGAGACAAGAAAAGGGAATTTGGGTACATATCATGAGGTGGTGAAGCATTGAAGAAAACTGCAGGTCAAGGCACCTCTCCTTGCTCAAATCCATAATTTATAAGTTAAAAAAGAGAGTTACATTTCAGAGGCAAAGAAAAATGCAGTTTTTATATATGCAATCATATCATTGAGATGTGAATGAATCTTTGAATGGACTCCTTGGTCAGAAATCTTGCTCGTGTATCAGAAATACAAACCTATCAAATCCATCAGCAATCCTTTTCTATTTGAATTAACAGCACCTCTTTAAGCTTTGATGATAAAATTCATACAACTAGCCCTCCACCTTCAGTCAAAAGGCTTTATACACAATGAATCTGAAGTTTCTCCAAGTTTGCCAAATACATTTGTTGTGTTAGCAGAAGAACAAAGTTACAAAGAACTCTCCATAAGTTCACTGACCTCAGGTTTCACAATCACTTACCCAATGTCTTAATATAGCTTCATATTCTTCATATTTGTCTGCCCTCTCACTCTCTGTGAGTGTGTGTGAGAGAGACAGAGGGTGTGTGTGTGTGTGTGTGTGTGTGTGTGTTCATGTGTGTGTACAGTGTTCATATCAGTGTGTACCCATAGTAATCATGAAGGTGGTAGGAAAGTATTCAGTGGTATTGTGTCCTAATTTATGGCTCTTTGACTGACTCCCTTGAGCCATTGTCACTCAGTAAACCTGGAGTTAGCCTTGCAACCAGAGAGCTCTAGCAATTTTTCTGACTCAGCTCCACACAACACTGGTATTACAGGCATGCAGACAGTCACTGCAAGGTTTTTATGTCAGTACTGGGGTCTTCAGCTTAGGTCCTCATGCTTGTAAAACAAGTGGTCATACAAACTGAGTCATTCCTCTGTTCCCCATCAGAGTAGCTATTTTTTTTTCTGGTTCATCTGTGAAGGAAGAAGATTTTACAGTGTAGCATAAGCCCATGCTGGCAATTTCAGATCTGAATGCCACCTTTAAGTAAGAGATGTTCTAGCACACAGTGTCCCTAGAGGCCTCAGACTGGACCCTAATGATTCCTGGCTGTCAAATGGCCCTTGGAAGTGGCTCCCATCACAGGTATAAAACTCTCCCTCTTGTGATAATTTGTACATCCCCCCTCCTTGAAGGAAACTACACCTTGCTCAATGTTTCTAGGACAAATGTTTCCTCCCAACTCAAATGGATCTTTTGAATTTCTTTGTCTGTATTAAATATCTTTACACACTGCTATGACTCTGCAATAGAATTGGAGCTCTAATAACTGTTATGCCACAACAGAAATCAATGACTTTCTTGTTTAGTCTATTGTAAGGTCTTTGGTTGCACACACTGCCCCCGATGGGTGCTATCTTAAACTGGAACAGTGGAACCGTTGCAAATGACAAGGATCACCTTCTCATTTATTAAATAAAAATGACAAAATTTTATCAAAATAAGATACTTGGGCTTTAGAGCTTACTCAGTGGGCAAAGTGTTTGCTGGACACATGTGATGCTCTCAGTGTGAGATCCCCAGAACTCATGTAGATGCTGGTGAGCACTGCAGCCTGCCTGTTAGCTTACCCCTTGTGAGCCAGAAGCAGAAGATCCCCAGAGCAGATGTCCAGCAAGACTGTGTAGAATTGGTGACTCCTGGGGAGTCAGAGACTTTGCTTCAATGCATACCGTGAAGAGCTCTCAAGGAAGATATCCAACCTCAAACCAACACTAGCATGCTATGGATAGTTTGACTGTCTGTGTCTGCATTAAACATATTTTTATTATCATAAACATGTAAAAGAGATACAACTCTGAACCCTACTACACTACATCCATGATTAATGTTTTTCTTGTTTATTCTATTACTGTATCACCAAGACATATGTGAATACATATGTACACACATGGCAATTCTAAAATTAACTCCATGCAATAAAGTCAGACAGCCTTTTCTACTGCTCTTATCTAATGTTTTATCTGAGCTCCCGTCACTATTTTACTCTTTCATCTCATTTTGAGTCTATAGTTTGTGAGATTGGACGTTCCTGGCCCTGTGTAAGTCTCTTATATATTATACAGCATCTCTTTGCTTTTTAGAATATGCTACAGTTTCAAGCTCAAAACAGAATTTTGAAGGATGCATACTGACCCACCTTTTTTAAACTCAGAAAGTAAAACAGAATTCAGGTTAGTTGAGTGTTGTCAGTTGCTCAGAAAAATAAACAGTTGAATTCTGCACTATTAGTGCATGGCTGACTATTTAAATTTTTGATACTGCTAAGCCTCACTTCTCTTATCACAGTAGTAGAGATAACAATAATCCCTGCTGGGAAGGCTATTAAGGAGATTGTAAGGATGTCTTTGGCTTATTGCACAGTAAATCCTTAATAAACTTAAGCATTATTATGATTACATCAGTGATGTCACTATCTCAGTATACAGCTTATAAGGAGCAGAATTAACATTCAGGCACTAGCATTTTTCATCAAAAACATGTGTTCTTGATTACCAGGGTGGCACTGAACTTCCTCAAATTTAGAAATTACAAATGAGAGTCCACCCTGAACCTTCCCTCAGATGCAAATAAATTGCCATGGCATATAACAGATTGGACCACAAGATACTCCTAGAATATAAGTCTGACTCCCTGGCTCTGTATATTTTAATTGATTAGGTTAGTGGTTCTCTGCCTGTGGGTCATGACTGCTTTTGGGGGTTCAAATGACTTTTAACAGGGGTCACCTAACACTGTTGGAAAACATAAGTATTTACATTAAGATTGATAACAGTAGCAAAATTCTAGTTAAGAATTAACAATGAAAATAATTTTATGGTTGAGGAGTCACCACAACATGAGAAACTGTGTTAAAGGACTACAACATTCGAAAGGTTGGGAACCACTCTTTTGGATCCATGCACTCCAAAGAAAGCAGAAAACATACTAATGAGAGGGCAGGAAATAATTTTGATAAAAATGCTCACTTAGAAAAGCTAGAAAAATGAGCATTTCTCTTTATCTTTAGTGTATTGACATGAATATTAGGTTTCATTTACGGAGGAACCCAGGGAGGAAGTGTGTGATTAGCCAGTGCTGATTTGGGCTAGGAGCTTTACAGGATGACTCTGACGTCATATTGCTTAATGAAACCATCAGTTCTTAATAGACAGTTCTATCTGTGGGACATCTCATGATGGGGTGTTATACCTGTGGCTCTCCATGTTCCTAAAATCCACGGCATACAACAATCACTTTTATCTTGGAGGAATTTGTTGTGGGAGTTGACAGACAGTAGGATGTCATAGTTACTCTTTGAGCATTCAAAATTGAAAAGAAACAGATGTGTTAGGAATTCAAGGTTTTAGCAATGTACATCTCAAGAGGTTATCAGAGCTATCTGTAGTGCTAAGTGTAGCAGCGCCAAAAGTAAAGAAGATAGAATAACGAGGAATTATGTATCTCTGTAGAAAATGTCCTTGTCTAGCATGAAAAAAATCCTTGGTTCAGTCCCTCACCACATGAACCCCTTACTGCAGTGGACACCTGTATTCCAAGCACTAGGAAAATATAAACAGAAGGATCAGAAATCCAAGGTCATTCTTACCTACACAGTGAGTTTGAGTTCAGCCTGTGGTAAGAAAGAAGTCAGAGACGACAGGCTTTGGCTCTGTCTGTGAGGCCAGTGAGGAGTCAGGAATTTTGATATGTTTTGGTTGTGAGCCTAGACTTTAAGAGCTGAGCCCTCATTTCAGCCAGAATCAGTGCTTTTTAGCTAAAGTAATTTCTAAATACTCATTAAAAGGCAACACTTAGTTACCAACTGACACTTTAATTATCAGTAAATTCCTTTCCAGGTGCTAGTTGACAACTAATTGAGGTGACAAAAAGTAAATAGAATGTCAAATGGAACAGCTCCTTAGATCGAAAAGAAGAACTAGCCTAGGTAATTCTGAATTCCAAGAATAAGGATCTCCATGTGGGGTTTACAAAGGGAACATGATGGGATACTGAGCAATAGAATTTCATTGAGAAATAATGAAAAATGAAATTATGAATCATTCAAGAAAGTGGATGATGGATCTTGAAAATACTTTATAAGAGAAATTAGCCGGATTCAGAAAATCCAGTGTGTAGTGGCATTTTATTTGTATTTTAATAAATAAAGTTTACATGAAGATCAGAAAAATAAAACAGCCACACTGACCAGCCTTACAAAAGGCAGCAACAAGACACACCTTTAATCATATTAGCACACCAGCTGGCCATAGACGCCAGGTGCTAGTGTGCATATCCTTAACCCCAGAACTAGAGAAAAACGATAAAACAGGAAGAGACAGCTCTCAGTGTCATTCAAAGATTGCTGGAGGCAAGATCACCATTTTAGACTGAGGCTGAGGTAAGAGCCAGTGGCTGGCTTTTGGCATTTCTGAACATCAGGTTGAACCCCAATTTCTGTCTCTGAGGTTTCTTTTTTTGTTGTTTCATCAGTGAGTTTTGTAATCACGTGTGAATTCTAGTTTTAAATGGTTATATACACAAGTTTCTGGGTGTTTCTCTAAGCATAGTTCAGTAATATACACAATATTTTACCATATTAGTAATTTGTCACATGCTGTCTGAGCTTGTTGTAAGTTAACTCTGGGGTTGAAGAAACACTCTCTTGTCTTACACTTAAGCATACTAGTGTTAAAGGTCCCATCATCACCCTCCAATCTCACCTCCTATTCTGGCTCAAATTCACTCCCAGGATTCACAAGAAGGAGATGGAAAGAAAGCCAGCAGCTGTCATGATGTCTTTGAGAACTAGAAATTAAGCTATTTCCAAGAAAGGTCCCAATTGTTTATCTCGTAATATAAAAATACCTGCCATAGGAACAGGCAGTTGGAAGTCCATCAATGGAGTGACTGATATTTAGAAACTACAAATTGACTGCTTCTTTCACAGTCAATATCTGCTGGGTGTTCTAACCGTACACTTGCTGTTGTTGTTTTTGCTTGCTCTTGCCTCTGCCAGATGTTGTAAGTCCTTTATTTGATGATGTTTTGTGTTCTATTTGGGGTGTCATTTGGCTGTTCCTTGCTGATTCTTCTTTTACTTTTTCTTGCTTCATGCTTAATAAACTCACTCATTCAAAGCCCAAAGTACTGCTACTATAGATCATTTGTCAGACTGTCCAGAACAATGACAGTCATGTAACCGAAAGGGAGTGGGCATGAGGAGGGAGAAGGTGTTGAGGAAGAGTGGGACAAAGAACCAGATGTAATGTTACTGGGGGTGGAAGGAAATGAAGAGTGAATGAGGGACCAAAGTGGGAGAGGGAGCTCAACATGTTACACCAGCAAAATTATATGATGAATCCTAATAATTTAGATGCTAATAAAATTAATTTGAGTTCAAAAATAGAAAGGTTTCATTGATTATTATCTTTGGTATCATTGGTGTAAGGTGATTTTCTGGAAATGAAGGAATCTGTATCCCATTAGGAATATCCTAACAGTTTTCTCCCTAAACATTTTGCAAGGACACTTCATTGATGATCAAACTTGTGAATAGATTAGCATTACAAATATTTTGAGGCCTGGGGATTGCTCAGTGGTAGTGTTTGCCTGTGATACACGAGATTCTGGGTTCAATGACCAGTACCACAGTATAAAGCTAAGGGTACAGAAGAACTTGGGCCTTCGAGATGGCCCAGCTTGTTAGGGTACTTGCTGTATAAGTATGCTATAACCTTAATTCAATTAATCCACAGGATAGAAGGAATTAACTCCTGCAAGCTGTCTTCTGTCTTCCATACATATGCCCTGACTTGTGCACCCACAATACTAAATAAATAAGTAGATTTAATAAAACAATTTTGAAAAGAATGTTCGTGCTAGTTAAAGACTTTCCTTCTTTCACAATTGAATAAGAATCAACCTGTAACAGATGTGACTATGGAGGAGGCTCCAAAATTGAACCTCTCTTATCTTGCAAAATGTTACAAAGGAAAAATCATTACTGTATTGTTTTTCAGCTCGGGTACTGGAATGGAACTAATCATAAACACATATTAGCACTCAAGGATATTGAAAAGACAATCATTGCTCTCTTGCCACCAGCCTCCCATAGGAGTAGACACAGCTGCCCTCAGAGAAGCACAAATGCCACACAAGGCAAGTCTTAAAACAGTCTGAGTCATGAGAAGATATTACAGCTCATTTCATCAGCTCCTGGAGCTTTGTCCATTTTGAATCTGCTTCACTTGTGATGACCCAGAGTTCAATTTATTCCCAATAGATAAGGGCTGTTATTTAACACTGATCACCTATTAATAAATCACATTAAGAACAGTTAATCACTATTTTGAGGGTACTAAATGCAACTATTTTTAAATGACCTTTGGGTAAACAAGAATATAACTTGACTTTAAATGGGCCTCTGCATCACCTATATTCATACAAATTTTGAGGTTTGTTTTTCATGAATTATAAAAAATTATCTTACTATTTTATGAATAATTCAAGGATCTGGCTGAGTTGGTAATATGAGTAAAGTCTTAAGAGTTGAGAGATGCAGCGAGATGATCCTGATTTGATTTATAAGATTATTTTCCATGCTTACAGTTAAGTAAGAGAGAATGGTTTTCATAGCTCACCATTCCTCATATGCACATATCTGTGCTCACTGCTGCCTCAAAACAGGGATTCAGGGTAATGGGAGATATCTCAGATAGTAAAGTGCTTGTAACATAAACTTGGATCCTCAGAACTCATACAAAGAGCTAAATGTAATGCCTAACACTAAATTCTGTGTGAAAGGTAGGTTCTGAGCCTTTTGAGCAGTCAGTCTTGCCGAATTGGTTAGTGCCAAAATCAAGTGGGCAGCAATAGAGTAAGTTAGCCAATATTGACTTATGGCTCTCATTTACAAGTGCCCACACACCTGCACATATACATAAATACATGCATTCACACAAAAATCCTGAGGATGATCTGTGCTGTATGTACATCAACTTCCATGTATCGAATGTAACTGAAAATGCACAGGAGACACATCTGGTTTGAGGATCATTACTGAGTCGTTAGAAGCCAAGAAGTGTGATGTCAGGTTTAATTGACAGGACTTCGCATAATACAAATTTAAAAATAGAAATAAAAAGAATTGATTTTATAACAAAGGAGGGAGCACAAAACTAGTGTTAGCTTTGTTCCGATGCCATGTGTGAGACCAGTGTGGTTCAGTTGAATGTTTATTTAGTTGCATGTATATAATACAAAGAGATACTTTAAGAATGTTTCAAAGCATAATCATAATGAAGTTGAATGAGGGAATCTTACAGGTGTTTCTAACACAGGAAATCAATTCATTGTGCACCCTTTTCACTGTGCTTTAATTGCCTTCTTAGATATTGCTGTTAAATCCTTAAGGATTTTTACAGAATGTTAGTCACTTCCTTAGTATCAAACCTCCCTGAGGTTCATCACCTTATAACACAGTTACCTGAATTAATACTAATTTAACCTCATTTTTGTATTCATGTCCCTGTCCTACCTAATGCTGCCATTTAGTTTTACACAAATGGTTGTATTGTTTAAGACTTCTGGTTACTGTTTTATGCAGGTTTTTATTGAGTCTGATCCAGGCACAGTCTGAGGTGCACAGACAGGTTTCAGGTTCCTGTATCTTACACTCTATTTTGTCATGAGCTTGCTCTTGAACTGTGCCATTCATTGCTTCCTAAGTATTCTACCTAATGTCTAACATCATCTCATTTGACATCTGGAAGCATCTTAAGTTCTGTGAAGGACTGCTTAGGAAGTCTAAAATTTTAGAGGACAGTTTTTCTGCCAGTATTTGAACATCCCCTTCCCCTTTCCCTACCAATAGTTCAGTCTAAATTGTTCCCAAAGGAAATACTTGTTACTATCAATGGCAGTTACTGCTCATGTAAAGTCAGTTCTTTCCTCTCAATTCACAAGTCCCCCATTCCACCCAGGCCTCTTTCTCCCTTTTCCTCAATTCAAGATCCAGTCTTTCTTTTTGTATACTGCAATTAGTTGTATATATGTTTCTTTTTATCTGGCTTGAATCAGAATGAGAACATTTTACATTTTCTTCCATTCCTTCGACATAATGTATATGCTTATACCCCAAATTACATGAATATGCATATACAAATGCACCTCTATATGTACATGAATGTGTAAGTACACCTTTGTAGGTGCATGTGTATATGTACATTTGATTGTGACCCACACATCTCTTTAGTTTTTGCTGATTTTTTTTCATTCTTTTTTCTTTCTCTTCTTCATAGGATTTATTGTCAATTTGCATATCCCTAAGTTTATTTACTCTACTGTTTGCTGAAATTTATGCATGAGTCTTTTTAAAGAATGTTTCTTAAATTGGTTTGTTACTTTCCAGCTCTAGAATCTTCTTTTGTTTTCTTTATAATATTTATAAGAACTGTCATTCACATAATTCCTTTTATTATTTTGTTATGGTTTATTCTACATTAGGACATATGAAGTTAATTGGCTTAGAGCTATACTATAATTAATTTACTATCTAGACTTTCTTATGTGCAATTTTATGCACAAAATCTCTATATATTTAAAAAAAATTTCCTTCTAGCATAATATCAGGACTTTCCAGTGTTTCCTTTGGTATTCATGCCTCATGATTTTATTGAAAATCAAACATAAATGTTACACAGTAAACATGAAAATAAAGACTTTCCTATCCTAATAGATCAGTGTTTTTCAACCTATGGGTCACAACCTCTTTGGAGGTCCAACAATCCTTTCAATGGACTATCAAAGGCCATGAGAAGATATAAATGTTTACATTATAAAAAATAACATGAGGAATTCTATTAAAGTGTCACAACATTAGGAAGACTGAGAACCACTGCAATAGATGAATGCTGCTGTCCAGTGACTACTCAACATGATTATTATATGTTGGATTTCTCTTCAGCTATCTTAGTAGTCACTTAGTAGTCACTTGACCAAAACTCACGTCCTCTCTCTGTGTCTGTCTGCATATCTGTTCATGTTTATATGCATACATGTGTGCTCATGCTAATGAAGAGGTGCATGCCCTTGGATGCCTGTGCCTAGAGAGGGCACAGGTAACAACTTTTGTATTATTCAATCATTTTCTTCTTCTTGTTCTTATTGTTCTTGTTCTTCTTGTTCTTGTTCTTCTTGTTCTTGTTCTTCTTCTTTTCCTTCTTCTTCTTCTTCTTCTTCTTCTTCTTCTTCTTCTTCTTCTTCTTCTTCTTCTTCTTCTTCTTCTTCTTCTTCTTCTTCTTCTTCGGAATGGTCTCTGACTGAAGGAAAATCTTTCCAGTTGGCCTAGACTGGTTTGTCAATGAAATTGAAGTTTTCTCCTATTTCTGTGCCCCAATCCTAGAAGGAATGTGTGACCACCCACAGCTTTTTTTTTTTAAACTAGGCATTCTTGAGGAGAAAACTTAGGTTCTCATGCTTTCTTGGCAATGCTTTCTTGAGCTGTCTCTCAAGCCTGATGAAATATCTTAAATGCTTGGAGGAGTTGAAAAGGTATCTGCAGGTATCTTAAGCATGTCTTCCCCTGTGCTCCTGGCAGACTTCCATTCTACCTTCTCTTTCTGCTCTTGCCTTCACAGATTTTCAGTGTTATCCCACTATAATTCTTTGATTTTTTCATGCTTTTCTTGGGCATGTAAACAAACTCAAATGTGTTTATGCACTTCTGAAATATAAAGGCTGTTAATGATTCTAAAAACCATTACCAACATTTATTTGACAGGTTTGAATTTGTGTATGCTTATATTAGTGCATGTCCATGTGCATGTACCAATGTGAGTTTTCACAAATATGCATACACATAAATGTCTATGCATGTGGAAGTCATGGCAGAGGGCAGTGTCAGGTATTGTTCATTAGGACACAGCTGATCTTATGTTTTTTGAGACAGGGTCTGTGTCTGAACTTGGAAGTTGCCAGTTCAGCAAACCTGGCTGATCCAGAGTCCTAGGAATCACCATTCACTGTCTCACATCACTGGAATGATTAGTACGTACCCACACATCTGACTTTTCTTTGTGTATTGTAGGGATTTAATTCAAGTCTATGTGTTTGCAGTGCAAGTATTTTACTGATGGAGCCATTGCTCCAGCCATAGATTTTGAGTTAAACATTTTCATCAGTTTATGTTTTTAAATACTCTCCACCATTTTTGCATTTATGAGATTAAAACGTAAAAATTACTGACAAATATGTCAAGGTAAGACTTTTCTCATAGACCAACCAGTATTGAAGTATGTTTTTGTACTAAATAGGCAAACCAGTCCCCTTCCTCTTGGTATGGGTCTTCCAAGCTACAACTTCATCTTCCCAAATGCTGCTTCTTCCTATTGGTTTGCTAGGCTACCGCTGAGTGGAAGAGAGGGAGATAAGAAGAGTAAAAGCTAAAAATAGCACAAAATTAATTGCTCTTCTGGGTCAGGCAGATGACTCACTGTACAGTAAAAACCTGACAACTTGAATTCCACGTCCAGAGCCCAAACAGCACAAGAAAAAGAACCAAGTCTGGAAAGTTGTGTGATTTCATCAAGCACATGAGTGTGCTCAGGCACACACACACACACACACACACACATACACACACACACACACACAGAGAGAGAGAGAGAGAGAGAGAGAGAGAGAGAGAGAGAGAGAGAGAGTAAATAAATAACACATACATACATTTAGGATAAATTATTTTAAAAATTACCCTTATTTCTATTACTTGGCAACTTTACTTAAACCAATACAGCAAGCCTCCAGTTAGTTCTGACATTTATTAGCACTGATTTTTATAATTTTTGCAGTTTGCTCATTGCTTTTCCACAAGAGAGAATGACATTTTCATTGATGTTTCTGAGGTTTAGTTATGAGGAAGAAGAGAACTCAGTGAAGGGGAAGACACAGGACGGACTGTGCTCATGGTGGCAGGAACTAAGAACTGTCAATCAGAGACTCTATCATTGCACTAAAGCAATGGGAACTGGTGAAATATTTGTGATGTATTCAGTTCAGTGGCAGGCACTAGTATCAGGTCTTACTGTGTTAGCTAAGGAGATTCTAATCAAAACGTTCTCTCAGGAAGCATAAACTCCAGGTCTGATGCTCCCACATCCTGTGGGTTAGCAGTATTCCCAGGTGTTGCGGGCTGCAACATTGTTGTTGGCGACCACACGCAGAGGTGGCCACCGTTCCGTGCTCCAAAACAAGTGCTTTGCGCATGCGCCTCTCCCGAACAGGCGATGTCAGATCTAGCCTATCCCTGACGACCTGTCAATCTGGCGCCATGAGCTGACCAATTGCTGAATGACACCTCAGAGGCGAGAGAATTTTACTATATAAGCTCGCCGATCTCGGTGAGCTGGGTCTCCTGTCTTCAGCTGTAAGAAAGCGCCTTAATAAAGCGTGATCGAGAAGAATCCTGGTGTCCGCGTCCTTTCTGCTGGCAGACTGGGCGCAACACCCAGGAGGTGAGATTTCTTGTTCAGTGAAAGACAATACAGTATGTGTTGCTAACAGTCCTTCTCTCATTTATTATGAGAACAATAATCAAGCTTCTGTTTCAAGAAAACCAGTTGAAATGTCAACAGTGGCAGGGACTCAGGCCCACCACACTCTTGTCCTCAGCAGCATGAGGAGTCCCCATCGTCTTTTATGGGTATTGTCTCAGATCAAACAGGATGCTTGGCTTCAACGCAGAAGAACATTTCAAAATGAATGAATAGGAAGCAGATATTGAATTTATTAAAAATACAAAGTTATGGAGTCCAGAAAGAATAAAGTATATATGAGAATGTAGGCATACCATCTAAGTGTCTTAACTACATACAGATTCCATCGTGGTGGCTGTCAGAGTACATATGGATTAGGGATTCCAAGAAACATTTTCTTCCTTTTGACAATGAGATTATAGGGTTGCTCTAGAGGTGACTTGGAAGAAATTCTAATGTGATAACATAAAATTAGGAGGCATGATTTTGGAAACATGGCATGTGGCTATGCTCTTTAATGTAGGATTTTCAGGTTACATCTGGGAAGGGAGGAAAGTCCAAAATAATGTTATTGTGTGGAAGTGTGTTTGGGGAGGGGGAGATGTTTATTGTGTTTACCCATGTGCCTCTAAGGTAAACATAAGTGAGCACATGGTAAATATGATTGTCTGTGTGGGTATGTGTGACATCCAAAGGTAGAGTTTGGGCATATTCTTCTATAAATTTTCTTGTCATCCTTTTTCTTTCTTTCTTTCTTTCTTTCTTTCTTTCTTTCTTTCTTTCTTTCTTTCTTTCTTTCTTTCTGGTTTTTCAAGATAGGGTTTCTTTGTAGCTTTGGAGCCTGTCCTGGAAGTAGCTCTTGTAGACCAGGCTGACCTTGAACTCAAAGAGATCCCCCTGCCTCTGGCTCCCAAGTTCTGAGATTAAAGGCATGAATCAACACCACCCAGCTGAGACAGAGTTTCTAACTGAAGCTCGAGTTCACTGGTTCAGCACTCCACCTTTCTCTATTCCCCTAACACCGAGAGTTATAGGCTTTTGTACAATGGAGAATCTGAACCCATAATAGCACATCAGTCACTTACCCACTGTGTCAGAATTACCCACTCTCAGCTGGCAAGAATCTTCAACCAGTTCCCAGGATGGCGGAGCTTTTTCTCCTTCCCATGTCTATAATTTTCTTTGTTTTTCTATTCTGCTTTGGAATTACAACAATAATAGCATAACTGAGCTGTTTGAATTTCCCCTTTCTGCTTGAATGTAAAAAAGTTATATTCAGTCTTGTACCAGCAAATAATTGATGATTTTTACTTCTACTCATGTTCCTGTGCTCAAATGATCAATACCACATATACTACCTTGACATCCAATCACAAAACGGAAAAAAGAGACACGGTGCTCTTGGAAAGCACCAGTCCCTTCTGTCCTGCACTAGACTAGGTATCAAGCCTCCCACCATCTTATGATAATCCTAAAATAGGCAAGACACACTCAGAGAATGCCAACAGCCATGTCATTCTGTAACAATGGGATTTGTCCTATATAGAGATTTCCTGACTGCTGACTTGCCCTTATTCTACTCCTGAGGATCTGATACCTGCTAAGTAAATCCATGTCAGTGCATTTTCACCAGTGTGTAGGACTTTAGTTATAAATGTAGAGACTATAGTTTATTCATAAAACCTCATAACCATTTCTCCTCCTTCAAACATAGCCAGTTTTACTTGTAAGTGGATAAGTAGAATATGTAAACAAAGATAAAAAAAAGCTTAAAGTAGCATTTACATCTAAAGAATGGGATTTAGTTCGGTACAACATCACACAAGCAATACAAGTGAGTGCCTGGTGCCAGTGGGGAGAAATAAAATGAAAAAAATCGGTCAGTATGAATTAACTTCTTTCTTACACTTTTAAGTATCTGTAAAGTCTCAGCTCTGTGTCTACAGAAATGTTTGAAAACAAGAGAACAACAAAAGCACCCCCAAATCAAGTCTGTTTTTCAAAGAAAAGCATATCCTAATCCTCCTAAAAGCTGTTGTCTTGCTTACACTTGTTTGCATTTGTAGTAGAACTTATGAAAATGGATAAAAGATAAAAAAAATCATTAAAGAAGAAATTAATATATTTTACTTGAGGAGCATCACCCTCAAGTAAACATCAAGTTGATTTTAGATACAACACAAATATGCACCTGAATACACATGGACATGCACATACACATACAAAAGCAGGAGAGCGTGCACATGCATACTTTAAATTTCCCCAGTACCTTACCAGAGAGATCTGTACTAAACTGCTTGGGCTGCCTTTATGAAACACTGTGACCCCCATCTCTAGATGGTCTTGGGGTTGGTTTTTGGTATCTTTCTAGGTATTAGTCAATCAGTATATACTTTGTCCTGTTCATTTGAGGAAAGAGAAATTCCAGGGACATTGTTCTGTACTTCTAAGAAAATCAGTCTCACCAGATTAGGATCCCATCCTTATGAATTCATCTAAACATAATTTATCCTATAGTCTCTGTTTCCAAATAAGTTTGATTGGTGTTTAGTGATTCAATGCATGTTTTTCAGGGGCATGGGACTATTTATTTCATAACAGAGTTTTCCACAGTAATGTGGAAAATGAGGAGGTTACAGTTGTAGCTGTAGTCACAGCCAGTCTGATTCAGAACTGATAACAAATGACAAACGTATTTATGTATGTGCGTGTGGGTATGATTATGTAAGTAAAGGCAGGGTTGTGCATCCCATGATACATATATGGAGGCCAGAGGACAACTTACCTGATTTGTTATCTCCTTCCATCGTGTGAGTTCTGAGTTCTGGGAATTAAACTCAGTTCAAGAGACTTGTGCAGAAATTCTACCCTATGAGATCTCTTATTACTCCAGAAAGCATTCTTTATTTTCATCCTGATGAAGGTGCTATAATCATTTGCTGGAACCTTAAGTTCTTCCTTTGGATAATTCATGCCTTATTGAGAAATAATAGATAACTCTTTCTAGCAACTTCCAAACCTAGTGCTGACTCCCTCTTTACACTACACAAACAAGTGGTCAAGTTTTAAGAGTGATTATTTATTTTTACTTCACGAGGCGTAACTTGGATAATGTAATAAGCTAAGGAGGGATTTTATGGTACTTCACTGAGACAATTGGATAGCCTAAAGGCTAATATTGAAAGACAGGCATGAAGGAAACTCACATCCCTTTAGCCCTCTCAGTGGCAGCTTTGAAGGAAGCTAGCATACAAGGCAGACAGATGGGCAATGTTGAGTGAGTGAGTTGGAACATCTGGTTTTGCAGCTGAGAGTCTAATGTCACCAGGCATGCTAGCTTTACTCAGGGCTAAGTAAAGATACTTTGTCAACATCCTCTCAGACTCACTCCTCACTGCATCTGAATCGTATTTCAGATTTTTCCCTCCCACCAATTCAAACAAATTAGTTTCACATCTTCATAGGCAAGGCTCCATATAAGAAAACTTTCACTTTCTACTGAACATATAGAGTATTTCCTGTGTAATTAGTTATGGGCCTGGTGTTTAATCCTGAGAAAAATATGCTTTCTGTTTACTATCTATCCATCAATCAAGAAATGGTGGGGGAAAATATCAGTAGCTAAATAATGCTTAGGAAAAAGCATGCTATTATTTTTTTAGTGTTCTCTCATACAATATATGCCAACTGTAGTTTCCCCTCCCTCCACCCATCCTAGGTCTCTCTTACCCTCCACTTTCCACCAGAACCACTCTTTCTCTGATTCCCTTCAGAATAGAAGAGAACTCTCAGGTATGTCAACCAAACATAGCATAACAAGTTGAAATAACACTAGACCAACTCTTCCTTTCAGGACTGGGCAAAGCAATCCGGTAGAAGGATAAAGATCCCATGAGCAAACAAAAGAATCAGAGATATCCCTGCTTCCATTGTTAGGTGTTCTACAGAAATCTCAAGCTAATAACCACAACATATTTGTAGAGGACCTGGCTCAGACTTATGTAGGCTCGAAGATTGCTGCTCTGTGAGCCTGTAAGAGACCCCTTAGTTGATTTTGTTGAGTCGGGTTCTCCTGGTATCTTCAACCCGTCTGACACGTACAATTCTTCCTTTCACTCTTCTGCTGTGTTTCTTGAGCTAGGAGGAGAGGGACACAATTGAGATCTCTAAACTGAATTCTCTCTCTGCCTAATGTTTGGTTGTGGATCTCTTCAGAGACTCTCATCAGCTGCTGGAGGAAGTTTTGCTGATAACTATAGGGCTAGGCACTGATCTATAAGTCTATCAGAATGTCATTTGGAGTCTTTTTTATTGATTTCTTTCTCTCCTAGTTCTCTAAACTGTCCAGCCTCTCATTTCTGGCCAACCACAAAGTTTCAGACAAGGACTCCATCTCAGGGCATGAACCTCAAATTAGAACAGTCATTGATTGGCTGCTCCCACAATTTCTGTGCCTCCACTGCTCTAGCAATTCATGCAGGCAGGACAGATTGTAGAATGAAAATGTTGTCGCTGTGTTTGTTTCCCAGTCCCATCATTGGAAGTTGCCTTGTTGCAGAAGATGGCCAGTTCAGACTCTAACACCTTCATTACCAGGAGTCCCCATTAGGGTCATCCTTCCATATTCCTGGGAGTTTCTACTGTACTAGATTTCCACACTACCTGCCACATGCTTGCTAGTTCCTTTTGTCTCTTTTTGTATGTACTCTCTCCCTCCATCCCTCCCTCCTCCTAACATGATCCCTTTTGTTGCTATTCTCATCAAGTCTACCACAAAACCTCTTCCATTTATCCTACTCAGGGAGATTCATATAGTTCCCCTTAAGCCCTCCTTGCTACCTAACTCTTCTGGGTCTGTAGATTCTAGCATGATTATCCTTTACTTGTAGCTAATATTCACTTATAAGTGAACACATACCACGTTTGTCTTTCTGGATCTATGTTATCTCACTCAGGATGATTTTTTTTCTAGTTCCATTCATTTGCTTACAACTTTCGTTATGTGATCATATTAACAACAGTAAATAATCCATTGTGTAAATGTACCAGATTTTCTTCATCCATTCTTCAGCTAAGTGACATCTAGGCTGTTTCCAGTTCCTGGCTATTACCAGTGAGTTTTCTATGAGCAGAGTTGAGACAGTGTCCTCCTGGTAGGATGGAGCATTCTTTGGGTATAAGCCTAAGAGTGGTATACCTGGATCTTGAAGTAGTTTTCCAATTATCTGGGATATTGCCACATAGATTTCCAACGTGGCTGTACAAGTTTGCATTCCCACTTGCAATTCAGGAGTATTTCCCTTCTCCACATCTTCTCCAGCATGAAATAGCAGTTGTGTTTTTGATCTTAGCTATTCTGACAGGTGCAATACGGAATCTCAGAGTTTTATTATTTTTTTCTTTGCATTTCATTGGTGGCTAAAGATTTGAACATTTCTTTAAGTGTTTCTTGCCCATTTAAAATTCATCTGTTGCGAATTCTCTGTTTAGATCTGTACACTATTTTTAAATTGGATTCTTTGATTTGCTGATGTCTACTTTCATAAGTTCTTTATATCTTTTGAATATTTGGTCTCTGTCAGATGTTGACTGAGGAAAATCATTTCCCATAATGCACATTGCTTTTTTGTCCTTTTAGGTATCCTTTGCCTTACCAAAGCTTTCAGTGTCCTGAGGTACCATTACTTGTCAGTTTTCATGCCTGTGCAATTGGTGTTCTGTTTCAGAAGCTGGCTCCAGTGACAATGCATTCAAGACTATTCCTCAATTTCTTTTTTATCAGGTACAGTGTATCTGGATTTATGTTAAGATCGTTAATCCATTTGGACTTGAGTTTATTTAGGGTGATATATATGGCTCTATTTAAATTCTTCTACATAATGATATCCAGTTAGACAAACACCATTTATTAAAGATATTTTTCATCCAAAACTATCTAATATTTCTCAACTTTAATATACTTTACTTTAGTTTAGTGAATTTCTTTTCAGTGTCTTGTAAACAAGGGAGACTATAACTCTAACTCTCTAGCCTTCAACTATCTCAGAGACCCAAGAAGGAAATGATATTAACTGAGTAAGCAAGAAAGGCAAATAAGTGACTTCTGAAAAATGTAATGACAGAAACAGCTGGCTGCCTGAACAGTCACCCAAAGTTTCTCTGCAATGTTGGGGCATCCATCTTTGGCCTAGAGCCAAAGCACATCAGACATACTTTTCTGTGAATCAAGATA
>PVIU01016682.1:0-44289 GCA_004026605.1 Ondatra zibethicus | reverse complement strand
TTTATAATTTAAGACTATGATCATACATGTCTTCAAAATTAATTTTGTGAGTGTACCAGTTTCTTCAACTGGCAGTGTGCTTTCTTTAAAGGGTAAAGTATCTATAAAATTTGATATAGTGCAGTAATTTCATTTTTGAACTTAAAATTATCATTAGAATGTATTATACATTTAAATACAAGACTTTGTATGTTTAATTTGCTCATAGTTTATTAAAATACACCTAAATTTGTATCTACAAATGCTTCCTACTCGGTGTAAGGTTCCTGCTCAACCCATTACTAGGCAGTACCTGGGTAGTGCTTTCTTCTCATTATTATTCCAATCTTGCTTCACATTTAAAGGGTAGCACATTCAACTTCAGTCCGATTTTTAGAGGAAAAGAAGAAAAGTTCTCTCGTGAAAAGCAGTAACATCCCTTCTTGATATGAAACTTATGTCTGAATTAAATGTGTCTCGATTTTTACTTTTCCTCCTAAATATTGATTTTTATTATTTTCTTTGCAGACGTTTGGAACAGAACTCCATCAGGGCCATCCCTCCCGGAGCTTTCTCACCATATAAAAAGCTCAGAAGAATGTGAGTTAACAGTGTTGTGCAAGATACGTCATTTTGTAAATTGTGTAGGTCAAGGCTGTGTAGGAAGAACTAAGCATGAATATTGAAGAGATTGACAGCCTAATGACAGTCTGAGGGCCAGTTGTATAATGGCACTTTAATTGTAGTAGTGAAACCTTATAATTTTTAATGTTCTCTGTAATTTAGTGTACTGATCGCCACAAAAATGGTCATGGCATCTTTGGTATGCCAATGTCTAATTAAGGCACGCCATCCTTAGTAATAATTTAAGCAAATGGATACTACTTGTTTAATAGTGTGTGGTGCGCCTTTAATTTTAGGGTTATCTAATATTTTTTTTTCAATGTTGTACATGTCTTCATAGACAATGTGTACGAGTAAATTCTCTTCTCGTGAAGTCAATGTGCCTGGCATCTCCCATGTCATGTAACCTAACCTTTTTTCTGTGTGTAGAGACCTGAGCAATAATCAGATCTCAGAGCTTGCCCCAGATGCCTTCCAAGGACTGCGCTCTCTGAATTCACTGTGAGTAGCCACAGATTTTTCTGAGGGAAACCAAAATTTTCTCCACAGTCAAGAGTTTATAAATTTTCAGATTAAGACAAGAAAAAAAATCCTTTCTTTCTATGATGAACTATGAATTCTTACCTACAGTTGTTGTCTGTGGACTTCATCATCTCACAAAAGCCTGTTGTCTGGCTCCAACACCAGCCATTTTTTAGGTAGATTTTTTTTTAACTTTGTTATTAAAAGAGAAGATTTCCATTTGGGGAATTTTTTCCCACCTGTAATGAGTGAACAGTTTATTTTGAAGTACTCTGGCAACTCTAGATTTGTGGTCTCTTAGTCCATAGCAGCTTGTGCCTGAGCACAGTGTTGGTCCTTTTAGGATGAGGAAGGTCAAGTGTTGCTGAGGACAAATAGGCATGAGACCCATTATTGAATCCTTCCTTCCTCACAGGAGGATTTTCCCCATCCCAAATAGCCTCATAATAAGCATTAGTTATAAAGGTCAAGAGGAATTTCAGGAAGATAGCTATTCAGGAGACAGTCTAAAATAGGGTTACTAAAGGTTACCCTTCTTTTAACTTATAAAAACTTTTCAGAGTATATCAAGTAAAATAACCTTTAGCTATTTTATAATTTGAATTTAGAATCCGGCTAACTTACTTATTATTGGTTTCCTTGAGTATACATTGAGTATACATCCTCTCAGTTTCTAGAGTCAGTCCCTCCCTCCTCCTGTCCTGCAGTATCTCTTAATAAGTAGAACAAAATCTGTTTCTTTTATACCTCATCCTTTAAGTTCTTTCTAGAAACATCCTTAAGTATATATTTATATTAATTTGATTAATTCATCTGTTGTGGGGAGGCCACTTGTTTCCTGGCCACCTAGCAGCTCAGACTCCCAAAATAATAACACAGAAACTATATTATTTAAAACACTGCTTGGTCCATTAGCTCTAGCTTCTAATTGGCTAACTCTTACATATTAATTTAACCCATCTCCATTAATCTGTGTATCACCACGTGGCTGTGGCTTACCAGCTAAAATTCTTGTGTCTGTCTCTGGTGGGGCTACATGGCTTCTCCTTGACTCCATCTCCTTTCTCCCAGCATTCAGTTTAGATTTCCCCACCTAGCTCTATTCCCTGCATAGGCGCAAGACAGCTTCTTTATTAAGCAATGGTATTCGCAGCATACAGAGAGGAATCCCACATCATACATCTACTGAAACTGGGAAAATATTTTAAATGATACGGTATCAAATACCTCTACAGATTTTTTATTAAAGAACTAAACATAAACAATTTGAAATTGGTATTTAATTACTAAAATATTGTCATGTCTTAGAGACATGATTTGTACAATGATTTTAAAGGCCATTCTTAGTATGTACAAAATCGTTTAATATTATTAATATTAACACTTACTAATTTTTAGTATAATATTGTATATTATACCCCAGCATATTAATATGTTATACAATGTATTGTCAGAACAATATATTTCAAAAAGCATACACTAATGGAATGATTTTATCCTTGGGGACAGAAGACGATCGCATCTTATATTTATTTATGTGCATAGGTGTGCTTTTGTGCTTGTGTGTATGGGTGGAGAACAGAGGACAACTTTGCTTTCTTGACCATCTCACTGCCTACTTCATGCTTTTGCTTTTCTTACTGTAACAACAACATTACCGTGATGTTTAGAAGTTACTCTCAGGGTTAGCGTATTGGAATCCTACTGCTCTCTCCTCTCTGTTTTATATCTTGTGGGAGGAAACATACATCCATTCCTGTTTGAGTGCTTGTGAGTGAAGAAGAGAAAACAGCTGTGGGTGTAGATTTCCACTTAAACTTTGTTTAGGATAAGATCTCCTTTTCTTTGCCATGGGACACTTCAGACTAGCTAGCCTGGGAGCTACTCATTCCTGTCTCCTGATTCTTACGTCACAGAAGCAGTGGGTTACCCATGCAGTGCGTCAAATACTTTTTCCCATAGCGCTATCTCTCCACCTCACTACAACTTTTTTTACTTTATTTCTATCAACTTATCATTTTGTTCTGATTCAGGAACACCCTTTCATGGTGATAAAGTAACTGCTAAGCAGAGTCACACAGTGCCAAGCTTACACTTTAACTATTGTAATGTTTTGTATTCAGTCCTGGTTCCACCCCTTCCTAGCTCACGGCTGATCGAGTTACTAATTGACATGTGCCTCAGTTATCCTGTCTCTAAAATGAGGAGCAGAGTCTTCCCTTGCTGACTTTACATTCTGGAGGTAATAGATATGGTCATATCAGATTCTTCATGACTAAACATCAGTTTGGATGGCTCTGGATTTTAAATATTCCAGAAAACATCCATGCCCCAAATCCTTAGCATATGAGTACCTTATTTTCATCATTTTAAATGAATATATTGATATCTATCAAAACTCACTAACAGGACTGGAGAATGCCTAGGTGTTTAACAGCTTATACTACACTTGTACCGACCCCAGCACTCACATGCGCATCCACCCCAAAAAAATAAAATATATTTTTTTAATTTAACTTTCCGTACTTCTGTGTCTTCATCACTCCATTCCCAGGTTCTGTAGAGGCTACAGTATAATGATGAACTGAGTCTCCTGTAGACTTTTCTTGGACTGCACTTGGTGCTCCTGCCTAGTATTGCATATTTCGCTACTGGACTTTCCATGACAATGAAAACCTATCCTCTCCATCATTTATCCCTTGCTTCCTCCTTGCTCTGATTTCTTTAAATTGTTCACTATTATAATTCTCAGTGTACATCATTGTTTTTAATTTATAGGATTAGGTTTTTGGGCATGTCCTTTAATGATAAAGTTGGCCCATAGTAAATCTGTTGCAATAGACAGTACATTTTCCTGCATTGCATATTTTTTTCTGCTGTAGGAACTTTATCTTTTGCCAGCTTTCAGCAAGGCAGAATTTAAACTGACCTACACAGCTGCTGTTGCCCATTTTCCCTCAGTCAAATCTCATATGTTTTAAGTAGATTTGTGTTCTTAGCTTTGCTGCTAGTAGCACAAACAAGAACTTCATTAATGTGCCTGTGTTGTTATAAAGGACCTAAAAAGTCTCCCACCCCATCTAAATAATTGTGCTTCTCTGGAGACACTACTCAATGTGTTATGAGTGATATTTGGATTTGATCCAGCTTCCTGTTCAGAGATCATTTATGTTTTCTAGTTTCGTTTTAATGTTTTAATTATTTTTAATTATTTAATTTAATTATTTAAAAAGTATAGGTGCTGGGAGAAAAGGAGTCCACTGTCTTTCAGTGTGTGGCCCCCTGGTGATTTCACCAGTCTCCAGGGGGCATCACACATCTAAAAGTATACAGACAACATAAATTGAACTTGAAGTCTAAAGTTTTTTAAAAACAAAAGAGAGGACACAGAGTTGCATGGGTAGGAAAGGGAGAGTGGGTCTGTTCTGTGGGGGGGAGCAAATGTGACCAAAATACATTATACAAAATTCTCAAGGAGCAATAAAACACTGCAAAACCAAAACAAAACAAAAACCACGAATTCTTTGACCTCCTTGCATTTTATATTTTTATGTCTTGTCTTTCCCTCATCTTTATATATCTTATCTTATTTTCTTGAAACTAATTTGGCTTTGGATAATTTTGACTTGTTTTGCTGCTGCTGCCATCTTCACACCATTTTCAGTAAGATCGGTGATTCTATCTGTAATCCCATCTCTGTTTCGGTAGCTACGGTAAGATCCCTTGTGCTGACAGAAAAGACAGTCCACTCTATGGGTGAGGTCCTGTATCAGTGAGTCACTGAATCACAGAAACTAAGGGGTGGAAATGGTTGAGCACACTTAGGTTGGGCTCTGTGCTAAAACTCACATACCACATGTACATGTGTACACACACACACACACACACACACACACACACACACACACTGCAACACACTGTATCCTGGCCTCACATTGCTATACATTTGCTAAAGAAATCTCATTCATAGGTATTTAGTATTTGTTGACTGGCTTTTTTTGCGGTTGATAGACCATATACCAAGACATCTCTCCAGTGTATTTCCTGTGTCCCTGCATGAGTTCCTCCTTTCACTGCTATTTTCTATTTTCCCATTTGGTCTGATACTAACAATATTTTAGTAATTTTTTAACATGATCCATTGACAACCCAAATGGTACTTTGAAAAAAAAGTAGTTCCATGATAAATTAATGACCTTTCTCCTAACCAAACCATCTTAGATGCTTCAACTGAATAATTCATTAAGTGATTCACACTTTGATCTTTTTTAAAGTGGGACTCTCGTGATTTATGAATACCTTTGCTGATTTTTAAATAGCAGTGTATTAAAAATATGAAATTTAGTTTTCAAAATTACACTTTGGAATGTTTGATTGGTATAGAACCCATTCATCTAAGCCAGATCAGTTGTATGTTACAAATGAGAAACATTTACAACTTACTTATTGAATTTAATTGAAGTGGGTACCATGCTTGCAATCTAGCGTACTTGCTGACACGTGCAAGGGCACTGTGGCTATTGTTGGATGATTCAATTCAATTAAATATTGTGATCTGATGTCGTATTAATCTGTCCAGTTGTATCTCCCCCTGATTTCTTTTATTCTTGGCCTCAAAACATATACTTCCCCTTTTTTGTTTCTTGATCCTCACTTCACCCTCTCTCTGACAATACAGCATTTTTTCTTTTGCTCTTTAATTTTTAAAATAAGTTGTTTCTTCTCTAGTTGATTTGTTTGATTCTCTAAAGAAAAATTTCTATCTATATTCGATATAAGTGCCTTTTTATGTGTGCTTTAAAGTTGTGGCACTGGCATCTGAACAAATGGACTGTCTCCCTGCACTATGTAGCACCTTGCTTTATTTATTCCTTGGAGTGTTTTCTTTCTACTCTATAATACAACCCACCTATCTCTGGCATCTCAAAAGGTAAACAGTATTCCCCTCACTCCAGTAATTTCTTTTCCATTGCATCTTCATCTTTCACACACTAGAATCATTCACTGGTGTCAAGAAAATTACTTATTACAAATCATCTATTCAGCTTTTCCTTTGTATACCATGACGCTCATCTATCCTCATTCAGTTCTGAAATTATGTTTATTGTAGGCAGAGTTTAAACATGAAAATGAAGGTGCATTTAAATAACATCTAGGAAGCAAAGCCCTTCCTACTTTGGTCGAGAATTTATATGCCTGTATTTCTAAAGAAAATTTATATGATATTATTAATAAAATGTTCTGCATTTAAAGTACTTATCATATTATAAAATTTCTATATTACTAAATATCATTTAAATAATTTTTAATCCTATAAAGTGTATATTCACAAGTTATCATTCAGGTTACTTAGGACAGTTATTTGAGTTTAATTTTCTTGTGTTTCAAGTTATGCATGGTTAAAGTTTTATATATTTTATATATTTATATAAAATGTTATCTGGGTTATTTTCTTAACCAGAAATCCTTAGAGTGTCTTATGCCATATCCTTAAAGCTTATGTAAATATGTCTATTGTTTTTATATAATCAGTCAAATGGCCCCTAATAATATAATTTTTAACTTCTACACGTTTTTCTTTCACTCCAATTGCTGTAATAGAAATTATTGGGAACCTATTTTTAACACTTATATGATCTTTCAATCACTTCTGTTCAGCTCATTTGCTTTTTACACCACGGTTTCACCCCGCTTGGAAATATATTCCTTCATTATTCTCAGCTAATTTATCATCGTTTCACTTGTCAATCCAGTACCAGAACTTCACTGTGTACTAACAAATGTGCTAGGTGGCAGATGTCCTGATTTGATTAAGTCAAGGTCCTTTCTCCTTAACATCTTCACTTGATGTGCAATCAGATGTCACTATCCTTGTGGTTTGTTCTACTTCACACTTCATGGAGGAGAAATACACACTTGAAATGTTTTTAATATTATTCATAATGATTATTCTCTCAGATATAATGTTCCTCATACATAAGACTTATACCTTTTATTTTCTAAGTCCCTGCCCTTATATCTGGTTCTACTTCTGCAGCGGTGTTTTGAGCATGAAATGACTCATTTAATGAGCAATAGTTTCTATCCTGATTTTATTTTCTGCATACATTGTGCTCTGATTGCTTACAAGTTATGTGCATGCATATAAGTAGGGTGTTATTTGTAGAAAACATTACAGTTTGACAAGGGTTGTTTTCAGAAAAGGTCAAATAAATTGTAAGTTGTTTTGCTTTCGATTAAGTCCAAATTATGTACAGTAGGCTTGTATAATATCGATAATCAGACAATTTTTATGATATTCAATTTTCATTTGAATGCTATAATATATTAAGTGCTTATTAATCTCCCTAAGTGTGTGTGTATGTGTACATATATGAACTAGCTAGGATTGTATCATTCTAATTGTTATATCATTTTTTCAGTGTCCTGTATGGAAATAAAATCACAGAACTCCCAAAAAGTTTATTTGAAGGACTATTTTCCTTACAACTACTGTAAGTATTTCATTGCTATGGATATATGGAACTTAATATTAACATTTTTTAATACTCCATCTCTTAATTATCTGGAGGCTTTAACCCAAAATGGCCCAACGTAATGTGACAAAAATGATTAATGAAGCAATGCTAAAGTTGATCATAGCTATTTATGTGAAGAAAAAATTCTTTAGAACTATCCAAGAATGTTTTTCTCCACAATAAAATGAACGATTGTGTTCTGGCTGCCCACTGTGGAGAAGTTATGTAGTGATACGCATCCCATAAAACTACTCAGTTCTGATGTGACCAGAAGCTAGGATGGAGCCAGAGACATGGGATATACTTACAATCCACTCACCACTGTAGATCGAACAGTAAAAATCCTGACTAACTTCTACGAACACAGGCATGGAATACAGTGATTCATGCCATGATGGCAATCTCCCAATTGATTTTTATTGAATTTCTCCAACTCCCTCCATTGCACTAAAGCCCACACTGCTTAGATTATAGCTGCCCCCTTTTGTATTGAAAAAAATTAACTTTATTTATATAAACCAGATTTGTTGACAAGGTATGTATGTATGTATGTATGTATGTATTTTATGATGTATGCAGCATTCTGCTTACATGTGTCCCTGCAGGACAGAAGAGGGCACCAGATCTTATTACAGCAGGTTGTGAGCCACCATGTGGTTTCTGGGAATTGAACTCAGAACCTCTAGACAGTCAGTGCTCTTAGCCTCTGAGCCATTTCTTCGGCCCCCAGATGCCATGTGTTTTAGTACCTGATCATTTGAATGTAAGTTCATTAAACAGAGAGAGAAGAAAGGTAGTGTCAGGTTTGAATTTAGTCCGTAGCATCCATTACCTAGCAACCTCCTTTGTGGCAGAACTTGCTATGGAAGCTTTGAATATAAAGATAATTATGATTTGATGCTCTTCCTCCCCTTCCTCACAACCATTCTCTCTCACAATTCTTCATTTTAGAATACTGTTTTCTCTTCCAATAGATTCATTCATTGGCAATTATGTGATTAAAAACTTGCTAGTAACCCCACAATCTTCCTTAGTATAACTATTATTCCTTACTTGAGAAACTCATTGTTTAATTATGCCCTGGTATCCTTGTGTTAAACTCTTTTCACCACAATTGTAATTTGTATCACATACAAATTTTAAAAATATGCAAAAAAGAAAAAGATGATAAAAAGAAAAAACTCTCTGTGTGTATCATTCACCTCTTCTTGGCACTATATATACTCAATTTATGATCTATACATTAGTGAGAGATGATACATGCAGCTTTTGTGCACTTATGATTTAAAGGATTTACCTCTTTTTTTACTTTTTTAATTGACCTTATTTAGCTCTACATTTTTCTCTGCTCCCCTCCCTTCCTCTCCCCTCTGCTTCTACCCCCTCCCATCATCCCCATGCTCATATGTTACTCAGGAGATCTTGCCGTTTTCTTCTTCCCATGTATTAGATCCATGTATGTCTCTCTTGGGGTCCTCATTATTGTCTAGGTTCTCTGGGGTTGTGAATTGTAGGTTAGTTATCTTTGCTTTATGTCTAAAAACCACTTATTAGTGAGTACATATGATATTTGTCTTTCTGGGTCTGAGTTACCTCACTCAATATGTGTTCTGTATCCATCCATTTGCCTGCAAACCTCAAGATGTCATTTTTTTCCTGCTGTGTAGTACTCCATTGTGTAAATGTACCACACTTCAAATTAATTTATCAACATATTTATTTGATAAAATGATTGTATATGTACATATATATCATATATGTATTTATACATCATACATATAGCATAATGCTATGATGCTATAGTCAAATATTGCTAAGTAGTTACCATATTGATGACATCCTCATTTTCCAAGAATACTCTCCATGCACAGCATTCTCAATTGTTCTTACCATCATGGTGCTATTTACCATCAACACTCAGAATTCAGGTATTTTTGGTTACTGTAACACATGTGTGAGTAAAATACAGAGATATGTTTGTAAGAAAATATAATTTATAAAGCTACTCTTTTTAATATACAGTCTTCCAACTCTCAAGGAAGACCCATTCTTTTGCCTTCCAGGATTTAAAATATAGGTTATCCCAATCCTTTAACAAATAGCCAAGAACATTATGAAGTAGGAGATTCTTAGCTTTGCTTGAATTTTTGCATGATAGGAAGAAAAGGAAGCAAGTTAATGAAAAAAAACTAAGGAAATAGCTGCTGGTTTGTCTTTATTCTTTTTTTTAATTTATTGAGATATATATTTTTCTCTGCTTCCCTCCCTGCCTCTCCCCTCCACTTCTACCCTCTCCCATGATCCCATGCTTCCAATTTACACAGGAGATCTTGTCTTTTTCTATTTCCTATGTAGATTAGATCTATGTATGTCTCTCTTAGACATTGTTGTACAGGTTCTCTGGAATTGTGATTTGTAGGCTGTTTTTTTTTTCTTTATGTTTATAAAACACTCATGAGTGAGTACATATGGTAATTGTCTTTCTGGATCTGGGTTACCTCACTCAATATGATGTTTTCTAGCTCCATCCATATGCCTGCAAATTTCAAGATGTTGTTATTTTTTATGCTGTATAGTACTCCATTGAGTAAATGTACCACATTTTCCTTATCTATTCTTGGGTCGAGGAGCATTTAGGTTGTTTCCAGGTTCTGGCTATGACAAACAATGCTGCTATGAACATAGTTGAGCACATGTTCTTGTGATTCGATTGAGCATCCTTTGGATATATACCCAAAAGTGGTATTGCTAGATCTTGAGGAAGGTTGTTTCCTAAATTTCTGAGAAATTTCCATACTGATATCCAAAGGGGCTGTACCAGCTTGTGTAACGTGAGGGACTGCTTGATGGGGTTTCTGTTCTGCCCAGTTCCCACAGCCATTTGTCCCAAAGAAATCACACAGTGAGTCTACATTAGTTATAAACTGATTGGCCTATTAGCTCAGGCTTTTTATAAACTCTTATAACTTACATTAGCCTATTATTCTTATCTGTGTTAGCCACATGGCTCAGTACCTTTTTCTGCACAGCAGGTCACATCTTCCTTCTCCAGTGTCTGGACAGGATTGGGGAGGAATGGGCTTCCTTCTTCCCAGAATTCTCCTGTCCTGATTGACCCGCCTCTACTTCCTGTCTGGTTGTCCCGCCAATACTTCTTGCCTGGCTACTGGCCAATCAGCATTTATTTAAAACATAATTGACAGACTATAGATCATTGTCCTGCACCAAGCTTGCACTTCCACCAGCAATGCAGGAGTGTCCCCTTTACCCCACAACCTCTTCAGCAACAGTGTTTTTGATCTTGGCCATTCTTACAGGTGTAAGATGGAATATCAGAGTTGTTTTGATTTGCATTTCTCTGATGACTAAGGATATTGAGCACTTCCTTAAGTGTCTTTCAGCCATTTTAGATTCCTCTGTTGAAAGTTCTCTGTTTAGGTCTGTACTCCATTTTTTATTGGATTATTTGTTCTTTAGATAACAATTTCTCAAGTTCTTTGTATTTTTTGGAGATCAAACCTCTGTCTGATGTGGGGTTGGTGAAGATCTTTTCCCATTCTGTAGGCTGCCGTTTTGTCTTGTTGACCATGTCCTTTGCTTTACAGAAGCTTTTCAGTTTCAATGGGTCCCATTTATTAATTGTTTCTCTCAGTGTCTATTCTTCTGGGTTATATTTAGAAATTGGTCTCCTGTGCCAGTGTGTTCAAATGTGCTTCCCACTTTATCTTCTATGAGTTTCTTTATTCTTAACATCATACTGTTTTAAAATGAGCACCAACCTCTCACAGAAACAACTGCTTTCAGCTTATTCAGAATGACCTCTGTTTCCTCATCTTTAAATATTTGTTGTCGAACTCCTTTATTCAGTCAGCATATGAATTAAGGAACATTCCCAGTATTGTTTGTATTGCTTACTACCAAGAATGGGATGGTAGGTAAATCTTGAACCCACCAATCCTGAGTTTAAAAAAATCCATGACTTTAAATAAGTTTTAGATGCACCATAGAGAAACCTAAAACTTCAGCTCCTGATGGGCAAACACAAAGCACAGAAGACAAGATTATCAGGAGAAAAACACAGCTCAAATATTTATAAAAATGCAAAAAGTGAAATCTAAATCTTTGTTATTTGTAAGCAGTTTACCATTGTCTAATGAGAAAACATACTCATTATGTTACATAATGAGAATTACCCAAACCACACAGCAGGCAATTTTGAGCTATTAAATGTTTTAAGGCTCTAAATAAAATAAAAAGGTAGAGACAGAGAACACTGAACAAGTACTGCAGAAATGGCTGAGCTGTATTCGGAGGAATGTGGCACTCAACTAGAAACAGGTAATGAGACCTACCATGCTTAGGAAGAGTCATGGAGAAGGCAACCCATGCTTAGGTAGCAATTATATTTTGGAAAGCATGTATAGCACCAATGGGAAGACACAATCACATATAACCATCGAATTTATCCTACATGAATGATGCCTGCCAGTGTATGATCTCTAAAGCACCCTTCCACAGTTTATTGATATAATCTAGGGGAAGAGTGAGATTGTAGGTTTTTGTGTTAGGTGAGTGTCTATACTGCAACTAGAGCTTTGAATGTGGCAGTGCAACTTCTTTTCTAACAGCAATATCATGTAGTCATGTCACAGCAGATATATTTGAGCATGTAGTATGTACTGGGGTGTGTGAAATATGAGGAAACAAAATAGAAAATATCCATGACATCCTGGGTACAAATGACAGTCATTGGTAGCATCAATAGCTACAAAAGACATTACTTTAATGTAATATATATGTAGATACATGATATATAAGTATATATGATAATATATATCAGAAAATAGAAAAATATACCAAATATAGTCAATTGAAAGAACTAGGGATTGGAAAGGGGCAGAAACCCAAAAAATATATGAGGTAGTTAGGGTTGAAGAGTAACATGTTTATGTCTAGAAGAATCCAGAAAAGCAATGTGACTAGCAAACCACAGATCTGGGAGAAATTTCTGTATAGAGATCAACAGAATCTGATCTTAATGGAAAAGAGCAAGGTATCAACTGGAGTAGCCACAGGGGGAAGGGTGAGGGACTGAGTGAGGATATAGAGTCCCAAGAGTGAGCTATAGACCATTTTTGATATTAATTCTTAAGACTGTTCTCTGTCTAGAGTCTTACTCAGACCAGAGGTGTTGCATGGTCCGAGTAGGTATGTCATAAAGGACCATTCTGGTTGCTGTTTTACAAGGAGCCTGAACTTCTCCAAAGTGGTGGGAGACAGTAATAATGTTTTAAATTGTTTTTCATTTGATCTTGATAGCAGAAACCAAGCCTCTTCTATTTTTGTCTATGATTTTACCTCTAGGTAATCCTTTATAATCTTTTGTTGATTTTTACTGAATGCATTTATGAGAACCATTTGATTTCAGTTCATTTTACCATTTGACTGTCATTTTTTAATGCAAACCCCAACTTCCCATTCATAGTGCCTATATTATTATTAAATTTACAACATTAGTGTTAAGATTAAATGCCTTTCTCTTGATTGGGTTTCCTCCAAAAGGGCTATATTACAGGTGAATTAATGAGATGCTGGACTTTAATTTTATGACTGTTTGATCAAACAGATTATTGAATGCCAACAAGATAAACTGCCTTCGGGTGGATGCTTTTCAGGACCTGCACAACTTGAATCTTCTCTCCTTATATGACAACAAACTTCAGACTGTTGCCAAGGGCACCTTCTCAGCTCTCAGAGCCATCCAAACTATGTATGTATGCACAATTTTTACCGAGCATAATGATGATTACTTTCACTGTGAATGTGAAAGCCAAGTCATAAGCAAGTCATGTATAAAACTCTTCTACTGTGTTTCTGAAAGGCATTTGGCCCAGAACCCTTTCATTTGTGACTGCCATCTCAAGTGGCTAGCGGATTATCTCCACACCAACCCAATTGAGACCAGCGGTGCCCGTTGTACCAGCCCCCGCCGCCTGGCTAACAAAAGAATTGGACAGATCAAAAGCAAGAAATTTCGTTGTTCAGGTAATTTCTCACTTCGTGAGACATTTCTTTAGGACCAAAGGCTGTGGTTACTAGAGAATTAGTGACAGCAGCTGCCTTTGCTTGATTATCAAGCATTGTGCAATCTCCTTTTTTTTCTTCTGTCTGGGGAGGGGAAAGCGGGAGAAATAGAGATGCAACCCAAATAATATATCCAGCAAAATGATTATTAATCAAATGAAAAGGATGTCTGTATCCCCCATCGTATGTCTTAGGGTTTGGATGTAACCTGAACCTTTCAGATAACTTGAAGTACAGATAAAAAGCAATGTTACTCCTCCTGTTTGTTGTACTGGTCTCCACTGACCATCATCAAATAGCCAGACATCCTTTCATTTATTCACAGAGCAAAATAAGACCTGATTACATGGTTTTTTTCAAACTCAGAAGTAAGAGTGTAGGAGTCTCCTGATGTCTCATTTCTTTCTAGGATACACTGTGAAGCCACACTTTTTTGAGACTATCTTTTCACATTTGGGAAAAACTGCATTTACCCAACAAAAATCCTTGTGTAACTGTTAACTGGGAAGCTTACTCCATTGTTCATGTTGGTCTACTGTTATATGTGTTCTGATGATAGGACACCTTTACTATCATTTGAGGAGTGTGCTACCTAACTCTTCTGGGCACATTTCCCACTGTGTAGTTAATTCATGCTAAATGTCTAATATGAAAACTAGATTTGTGATTGTCCTTCTTTATAAGTTTATCACTCACTGTGTATTGTTTTAGTTCTGTGAATATGCTTTGTCACTTAGTTATCTGTAATAACTTTAGCCCATTCTTAATCTAATATAACTCATATCTCTGCTCGCTGACATTCAGGTACATCTTCTATTTTTTTTCTCTCTCTCTTTTTTTTTTTTATTTAGCTAAAGAACAGTATTTCATTCCAGGTAGGTTTTTGCTCGGTGGTAGGACTAACTGCAGACACCCTGTCCTCAACTTATATAGCTTCTAAACACTGATGTGCATGCTTTTGGGAGCACAGTGAACACTCCATAGATAGAGTGACTTACGCATAGATCACTTGTCGCTGTATCCTGAAAGCCCCACCTCTGCATGCAGCTTCTGATGTTGAAACTCTGTTAAAATAAAAACCCACATTCTCTCCTTTCCCTTACCCCTTTGCACATTATCTGCAGTTTCTCACAGTAGCCAAAATATTTGAACCTATGGCTTACTACTTAAATCATGTTTTTTCCCTCTCTCCCTCTCTCTCTCTCTCTCTCTTTCTCTCTCTCTCTCCATTGAATATTTAATCTTTCAGCCTGTTTTTAAAATGTAGCTTACTAGGCTAGTTTTAAAGACAGCAGCTTCTCTATTATCAAAGAGCTAGTTCTATATAAAATCAGGTATAAACATACAGAACTGCATTTTCTACCAAAAAAAAAAAAACTTACGTTTTAAAAGCTTCTTGGTTTGAAAAGAATACTTTTTGCTTACATTTGTTTTTTAAATATAAAACAGCTGTTCCATGCTGATCTAGCTGCACTTGTTTTTTATTATTAATTCACTTGTAATTATATGTTCTTGCCTGTCTGGAGTCAGATTATTACTCTACAAAAGGGGATATTCACATCCATCTTGAAGTCATTAGCAGCTAATGGGAACTAAATGCCTTGAATATTCTAAGCAGAAGAACATGTTTCTACAGATTCAATTGCAATGTTTCATCCCTTTGCCTCCAATGAACACCTCCAAACTGATGAGTCTAGAGCTAGCTCTTTATAATGTGTCCCTTACTTACTTTGTTCTTGCCTGCCAAGTGTATAAACTCATCTTGACTTGTTTGCTTTAAAACACTGTATAGTAAAATATTTATAAAGTACTGATTGATTTTGAGGATGTATTTATTCCTTACTCTTAGCATTTAATTAATTGTATGTATTTGCTAGATTTAAGTAAATTGCTTAATTTGAATTTCAATGTTCAATTAATAGTCTACATATTGTATCTGTATGTATAACCAAAAATGTGCTGAAACAGCAATTGATTTGTCTTCATCATCAGTGTAAAAATTTTGTTATTTTTAGCCAAATAAGTGCAAAGTCACCAAACAAGAGACTTAACTGAAAAAAAGGAATACTTTGAAAACCAGACTGTGCATAGGATAGCACACCAATGTGATTTAAATCTCAAGATTATGGCAATTCATCTAATAATTATTCAAATCATTTAATTCAGTTTCTTAAGAATTTAAATACAAAAATACCAGTACAACTCAATGTAATAAAAAAAATCACGTTGTAAAAGTTATGTTTTCTGCTTCTGCTAGAAAATAAGAGCCCAGATATTTTTTAGGAAATAACTTCTATATCAAAGATCATATCTTGATTCTCATGCTTTGATAATTGAGTCTGCATTTTGAAATTACATGTGGACGTCATGGCACATAAACTGCTTGGTCCTCATTTTGCTCTTTTTTCCACCTCAAATACTAATTAAGATTTGTATCTATCTAATAAATGGTTTTTAAGTAAGCATTGTTGATTGCCATTGCATTGACTATATATTTTTGAAATGCACTCAATGAACCTTGTATCAATACTTTTAGCAGAATACTTTTAGCTTTCTCATGGCTTGATCTTTGAAGACAGAAAAAATAAAAAAAAACAGGTTGCTCAACAAATAGGAGGGCACTTATTGTTGTAATGGAATGTGATACATAAATGTTGTTATATTTGGTATTTCAACATTTTGTTGGAATTCTGATTATGCTCCAATCAAGTGATAAACTTTAAAGGTTGGGGGTCATTTAGAAGCATGTGACCTACCGCTTAACTATTAATGCATATACTCTAACTATAGCCCTTCTACTTTCCATCACTGGCTTTTCATTCATTTTATTTGTGCATTCATAGATTGCTCCTGTGTATGGCATTCTATACATACTGATGATAAAACAATAAAAAAAATCTGTCTCACGACAGTTCAGCCATTAGTGGAACCCACAAGCATTTAATTTTTACTGTACATCTTTCATGTCATTACATTTTCTTTAAGCTGTTATACTTCAAAAGTGCTGTCAGTTTTGCAAAGTGTGACAAACACATCACACAAAGCAGTCCTATGCCTGAAGTTGCATAGAAACAAGGAAGAGAACATAGTTTGGCATATATGTGTCTATTAACCTTAACTGGGATGATTCTGTCTTTCTTTCCTCCTTGGGGATCTTTTCTTTTGCAGGAATTCACCATTTGGCTTGTAAGTAAACGTGTCCAATCTGAAATGTAACACACCCTCTTTTCAATCCCCGATGTACCTTCTTCTCGTCTTGATGTTTTGCGCCTATTTCCCGTGAAGAAACCACAAATCTCTTGAGCTTCTCTGTTGTCCTTGTAGCTTACCTTCAACTTCTTCCTGGATGTTCTTCCCGAAAGCTGTGGTTTCCACTCTGCAGTTCTGAGGAACTCGGGAGGCACCTTTCCATATAGCCCCTTCTTTGTGTTTCCAGGCACCCTTCGGTAGCTCTCACTCTGATTCTGCGGGAAGAATGCATGTCATGTAAACAGTATGATGCTTCCAGAACGTCCATAGCTTTCCTCCTCCCTTCGTCTTTCCTCTCGGTCTTCCCTCTGGCCTAGTGGTTGGTGTAGTGATAATGTAGCGAGATTTTCTGTTGTGCTTGATCTAACCATGTGGTTGCGAGGTATGAGTAAAACATGGTTCCGTCAAGCACCATGGAACGTCACGCAGCTTTCTACAGCATGGCAAGCTGCTGAGGCTCAAGGCAGGACTTACGTGGCTTTTTTATAGAGTCAAAATGGAAACAAAAGGGCTTTGGGGGTGTTTCTGAAGATTATGTGAGAGGGAGAGAATAATAAAAGCCCATGGAAAATTTTAAACCCTAAGTATACCGATTTTCCTTAAAAGCCCTACTTTACAGTAATATACAGGAGTATGCTTATTACTAGATATGTTTTCAATTTTTGACTCAGAAAAAAATAAACTTCGCTAACAATTCATAGCCATTGTGTGATTAGCTGTGAAATAGACTAGCATGGCTCAGACCTGGATCAGCAGAAAGTACAGCTGTGAAAGCTCGGCTTTATTAATGTCTTCCTGTCATGTGAATCTGGTCACTCTTTTTTTCCAGAAAATTCCAAGCCTTTCTTTTAATCCTCTCCTGACATCCATTGACCAAAATTCCCTAAGTTGTCTCCCTGCTGCATAATCTATAGTTATTCTCTACTTTTCTTCCTATATATATTAATGACTATTCTAACATTCAACTCAGAATCTTATCTTTGGCTTGAATCCTCAATAGGCACAGAAGATTATCGATCAAAATTAAGTGGAGACTGCTTTGCAGACTTGGCTTGTCCTGAAAAGTGTCGCTGTGAGGGGACCACAGTAGACTGCTCCAATCAAAAACTCAACAAAATCCCAGACCATATTCCCCAGTACACAGCAGAGCTGTAAGTTCACCTGACTACAACATCCTGGCCGGGAGGGAGCAAGGGACAGAGTGACACTGTGTGAAAACATTGGAATTTTTGTCATGACATTTTAATTCTCAATAATTGAGTTCACTTAAAATACACAATCAATTGAGAGGCCCTCTTCTTTGTTCAAGAATATGTTCAAAACTACCTTAGTTCATTTTCAGAGCTACAACTGAACAATCAAATCAAACAAACAAATCAATCAAATCAAAACATTCACTCAAAATTCTGCCGAAGGTTAATAATACTAAGGTTAATAATAACAGGAATATCTGATTATCATTGGTTGTTGATTATGGCAAAACATTTATAAATGTTTCATAAATTTGTAAGAAAATTAATTCTTAAAAGAGCCAAACAAAATAATTTGGGACTCACCAAAGCTGTCAAGGAGTCCTTTCCTTGTTTGACTCCTCTGGCACAGGTGAAAAGACTCAGGGATTACCAGTTGGAGGGAAAATAATTGTTGTTTGCTTGTTTATTTGTTTATAAATAGTGAATAACAGATCAGGGAAAACTAAAATCTCAGACATGATCAAATTTATATTTACGAATTTAGCATAGGATCCAGAGTATAAAAAAGTGTAATTTTAGAATTATTTATAGAATCTCTGCCCATGTGTAGCTCACCTTTCTTGGTTATAAAAGGAAGGTATACAATGTACCTTTTCCAAGACCCATGAAGACAATAGGGAAATCTGCTTTCTGAACATCTTAGCTCTGTTTATTTATGGCACCATCTGGTATTTGTCATTTATTGCTTTGCAAAGTTGCTTGTCTGTGTGTATGCATAAGCCTTCTGTCATCAACTAGATTGCAGCCTCTTGATTGCTGGGACTGTATGTTATCATTTCTGCCACACTGCATCTATACCCATGCCTGTTACTTAACGAATTTAAACAATTTGAATAATTAGAAACAATGTCTTTCAAATGGTTGACACAATCTAATTTCTTTGTGGTTCTGGTGAATTTTTTTAACGCCCACTATTTCATGGTATAGTCACTAGCTCAATGTAGCAAGATCCATGAATTACACTCTGTGTGGCTATGTGTGGACTTGTATTTATTTCTCATAATACTGCATGCAAGTGATAATGTTAAGCATAATAATGAATTAAATAAGTTATTCTCTAATCTATAATTCTATTACAACTTAGTTTGTAAGGTAAGACTCAGCAAAAATTCTGTTTTAAAAGTTTAATATCTTTTCAAATAATGCACATAAAATAAATATTTAAGAGAAAAATGTTTGCAAAACATGCACTCAGTAAAGGATTTAGATTTACAATTTTTACTAGTCATATACTCACAGTGAATTTGTATCCAGAATATATTAAAAATATTTCAAAATCAACAATATAAAGACTTTTTTACCTAACAAATGGTCAAGCTATCCATGTAGATATTTTTCCAATGAAGATATATGATTGGCCAATAACCATATGAAATAATTGGTCATTATAAAATGCAAAACTGGGGCTAGTGAGATGGCTCAGTGGGTAACAGCACTGGCTGCTCTTCCAGAAGTCCTGAGTTCAGTTCCCAGGAGCCACATGTGGCTGGCAGCCATCTGTCATGGGATCGGATGCCCCTTTCTGCCATACAGGTGACCATGACAACAGAGCATTCACATTTAAAAAATAAATAAATTTAAAAATGCAAAAGTATTATTTTTTGCTTCTGTGGTAAAATAGCATAAAAATAGCAACTTTTAGAATAAAGAGTTTACTGTGTGTGTGGTTTCAGAAGAGCCCACAAGAGCAAGAAAGGAATGGAGCTGTCTGAACACATTTCATAAGCAAACAGGAAGTAAAGATTGAAGAAAAAGTGAAAGGTTTTATACTCTTAAAGCTCATGACATACTTCCTTTAGAGATGGCTCCTAAAAATTCCATAGCCTTCTCAAGAAGTTCTATCAACTTGGGAGCAAGTGTTCTAATACAAGAATGAAACTCTAGAAATTATTTCTCATTCAAAGTGTCAAATTACTAATCCTGGTCTACATAGACTCACTGCCATCTCATGATTCAAAATACACTTAATCCAACTTCAAAAGTACCCCTGATCTTTAACAGACTCAACAATGTTCAAAAGTATAAAGTTCCTTTTGAGACTCAAAATAATAGTTGTTCTCAGTAAACCTTAAAAAAATGCATCCCACATACCATGCCACATATTATATATATTGCCACTCAAAAAGGAGGAATGGGATATACTGAGTAAATATTGGACCAAAGCAAGACTCAAACCCGACACGGCAAACATCAAAGCCTGAAGTTCCACATCTAGAATCTGAGGCTACCCTTTCAAAGGATTTGGATGGCTTCCTCCTTGCAGATTTACTGCCTGTGTCATACATTTCTCTCAGGGGCTGGTTCCACTTCCTGTGTGCAGCTCTCCTTTGCAAATGTCTCATGATGCTGGTGTCTGCAACACTGGAAATCTTAAGGGCAACATAGGCTTTATTCAGTGTCTGCTCAGGGCCTCTGTACAGGGACTCCACCTCTGTCCAGACCTCATTATTCACTTTGTATCCACACAGGAAGATCTCACAAGTCCCTCAATCTCATATCATCTGTATCTTCAAAATTGCTACCATGTTGATGATAATGCAAAATTCAGTTGACAGCTTCACATAGACATGGTCCCCGGTATTAGCTGCTTTTATGTGTTGTTACTTTCTAAGAGCAAGGAATTCCTTCAGCTCTCTCACTTTACATGTTAAAGCTTTAGCTGAGTGTGATCTTCCCCTGAGAAGGACTCTCCTACCCAGTGGAGAGGAAGAGGCTTTTCTTTTATGCCATTAAGCTCCTTAATGATTAAAGCTTCCTTTGCAGCCCATACTTTGGGGACAACTCGAAGACTTCTTGTGCTGCTTTTCCCTCCATGCCGCAAGTCTCATATTTCTTTGTGCGCCACTTGGCTCTGTATGATGATAGATATGCATAAAAGTAATCAATAATAGACATTGTAGAGACTGTTAGGCTGTCTTGAAATCATGCTATAAAAGAAATTAATTCATTGCTTTTTAATTTAGTCTTAGGTAAATTCTAGGACATGTACAGAATGAAGCCAGAGTCTTTGCCAAAATATCATATAAATGAATGATCTTTAGTCCTGTTACTGATAAGAGTTTTTGTTTCCAGTTTTGCTAATGATTTGGATCTAAAATATCTGCATTACTCTCAGGATTGCATGCTTTCATATTCTTGTAGAATGGTTGGTTAAGCTCTGTCTATAACAGTCAACTTCTTTTCCAGTCCAGAGGTCCAAATTCTTCCAAAATGTCTCCAAAACATCCACACTGCCATGTTCTTCATAACAACAACCTAACTTCTCAGCACAAACTTCTATATTAGTTACTTTTCTGATGCTATGTTGTTTTCCTCTCGGGTTCAAGTTTTATATTTCTATGTAACACCACCACTTGCACAGCATATAAACACCATGACCAAAACCATCTATAGAAGAGAATATTTGTATTTAGCGTTCTTGAATGAGAGTTCATCATGAAATGGAAATAATGGCACCAGGTAACAGAAGCAGGAAAGTGGTTGATGGGACACATATCATAGACACACAGAAGATGAGTGAGGCTATAAACACTCAAAACCTGCACCACCACCCCCCGCAGTGATACACTTCCTCCAGCATGACTGCACTTCCTCAACTTGAGACCAAATGTTCAAATGTGTACTATGGGAGAAATTTCTCACTACCTTCATACAAAATCTGGATATACATTGGTATTTTAAGTGTAAAATGGTATAACCTTGGGAAAGCAGTTTATTCTTCAATGTAGCATGCATAGGTCTACCATAGGATTCAACAAAAACTACTTCTATGTCTATAGTAAAACAAATTAAAAGGTACGTCCTCACAAAAGCCCACATACCATGTTCAGCATAGCATTTTCATAGTAGACAAAATAAAAAGTAGAACAAGTGTCTGCCAACTGATAAATAGCTAAATGAATGTGGGGTGCCCATTCTGTTACTCAGTTATGAAAAGCAATAAAATGCCAATAACACCATAACATAAACCAAAATTAAACATCCTAAAGAAGCCAGAGAGGTGGCTCAGCTTTTAAGAGAATAAAGCATATGCCTCCTACAAGACTCAAGGTCAAGTTCCAGCATCCATGTCAGCTGGCTCACAATCACCTGCAACTCAGCTTCAGGGGGTTCAGTTCCCTCTTCTGGCCCCCATGGGCACCTGCACTTATGTAGCTACCAGTAAGTAGATACCCATGCCCAGATGTAATTATCTAATTGAAAATAGAGCAAAATCTTCAGAACATCCTACAAGATGAAGCAAAAGGCATAATCTTTGGGATTCCATTTAAATGAAATGTACAGAATAAGAAAACATGGGTTAAGTGGAACAAATGAGGAATGGTGACAGAAAGATGGCTGTGTCCTAATAAGAGTGTATTGCCAATAACTGGTATTGATTTTGGAGTGTTTTTTGGATAATGAAAGGTATACTGAACTAGTAAAGATTGTTGTACTGGGTTTTGTTTGTTTTTATTTGAGACAGTTGTTTATGTTTTTATTTGAGATGGAGTTTCTTATATTTCCTTGATTGCTTGGAGTTGGAGTTCACCAGGTAGAACTACACTGGCCTTGGACTTGCTCTGGTCCTCCATCTTTGCCTCCTGAGTACTGAGACTACATGCATGAATCCTTTCACCAGCCTTGCAGTATTACAAACACACTGAAATTCTATACTTTAGGTACTTTATAGTATCTGAATTGTGTATCAGTTGATCTGTGAATGATGAAGCTGGGAAGCAATGCTTGTGAAAAAACAAGGCCTGGAGACTTTGGTATGGAGATTCCTGCATATGAGCTGCTTTGGATTATTCTTTGACTTGTTGAATATTTCAATATATTTAACAATTTTTTGTTTTAGAAATTTTTGATGAAATGACAGAAACATAACTAATTTTTATGGATTCCCTGTTATGTTTATGCTATATTTCAAAGTTATCATCAAAAGATATTATGGCTTAGTGTAACAGATACAAGTTAAACCCTTCTGACCTATGGGAAAGCTTTCATCTTATTTTTTGTTCTTTCCCCAGGCGTCTCAATAATAATGAATTTACAGTGTTAGAAGCTACAGGGATATTTAAGAAACTTCCTCAGTTACGTAAAATGTAAGTCATTTGTTGGCTATATATAGACTGTCTGCAGTGTGTTTCTCTTGTAAATTTTATATCTCTTTCCATTTTATCCAAGTTTCTTTTGAAACAGGAAAATATATTTTAAAAAAGAGAAGTCCAGGAAAATTTCCATGTGATGACTGCATGGGGCATGAACTTAGGGTACTGTTTCAGAGGTACTTTTACATGTGTTCACATGATGCCAAGCCAACCCTTAGCAACTTCCTCTAAAGCAGACAGTTGGTCTATAATGCGTCCACAGCAGGAATCCGGCAATCTAAGCACATTAAGATGGATTCAGTGATGTTCTGTAACTTCCTTTAGTATTCCCCAAACCATGCTGCTATTTCTCTTTCAGCACATTCATGGCAACTGTTTGACTTTTGCCTCATTAAGCTTTGTCATTATGAGATAGTCAAAATTAATGATTAGTAAACTGGCCAGCCTGCTCATCTGTGTTACTTCATGTCCACAGCTCATATTTCAGTGTAAATTCTGAAGCTCAGCATTTTTGTCAATGTTCCATCACGATCCCATGTCCTTGAGTAAAGGGAGGAGTAGAACAAAAGTCAAGGGTGCAGAGACCCAAGGAGGAAGCAGAGACATTATCTCCCGGCACTTATCACCCTCAGTCTCACATGGAGAGCTGCCCCAGCCACTGACACTGTTGTCAGCAAAGGAGACCAAACCTTTGCCTATGTCCTTCTCTGTGTTAGGCTCCCTTGAGACTATCTTCTGATTTTTAAATTATTTTCTTTTATGCCACTAACCCTACTGTCTTTTTAGCAATAAGAGGTTCAGTGTCACAGACCTTTACTGAGCAGTGCTTTCTTTATAAGCATAGAAAATAAATCACAAAACAAAGTAACAGGATGGCTCCATTGGGAAAGTGTTGGTCTTATAAGCACAAAGAGATGGGTTTGATCCTCAGGTAAGGAAATCCAAATATAGTGGCCTGTTATCCCAGTGCTGGATAGATAGTGACAAGTGGGTTCCTGGAACCTGGTGGCCAGTAAGGCCAGCCTACTGGGCCACATAAGACCTTTAAGTAACCAAATAATTGGCTTTAATAATTTTAGACTTCTGGGAATCATCGCAGTTCATTTTGAGTAAAATTAGGCTATATTTTGTTTTAATGGTTATTCTATCTTAGTGTTTTTCTGGCTTCATGGATTAGAGAAACACCTTCTACAAGTTTCTATAACCCTTGCAGTGAAAATCTTAAAAACTGTGGAAGACTTGGATGTTTGTTTATTCAGTAGATTGAAAGTGACCAGATATATTTTTGGAGCGTCTTGTATTAGTGAGCAGGCCTTTAAATCTGTGTCTCACACTGTTTATCTAGCAACTTTAGCAACAATAAGATCACCGATATCGAGGAGGGAGCATTTGAAGGCGCATCTGGTGTGAATGAAATTCTTCTCACCAGTAACCGTTTGGAAAATGTTCAGCATAAGATGTTCAAAGGATTGGAAAGCCTCAAAACATTGTAAGTACTTCTGATTCACATTAAAATGGCTTAGACTTCATTGCTCATTATCATCTGTGGAGACAGGTGAGATCTACTTTCCTCCTAGCCCAGTGGCTCAAATTTTCAGACCTAACATTTAAACAGAATAACTGTGTTCATCCAGAGGATACATTTATCTGTCCCTGTAATGCATCAGTAGAAAAGAGGCAATGGTTGTGATAAATCTTTCACTATCTATTGCTAAGAAAACATGCTAAGGGTTTTGTCTACTTGGTTAATGGAGTTTGGAAGGAATAAGTCCTTTATGTCTAACAAAATTTGTTTATGTAAAGAAGATGAGACTTAGATCAAACAGTAAATGCAGCAGTTTGTCTTATTGAATTATTTCAGTCCATCTTTGCAAGTAATGTTTGCCAAAAGCAATAACTCATAAACCAGAAGAGAGAAAAACCAAATTCTACAACCATTGTCAGAACACATAAAAGAATCTCTTTGCAACCAAGAATCAGCCTTTGGCAGTAGAGTAAACACAAGCTCAAACAATGGCATCTCACCTGACCCTGAAATCCATGTATAATGGGAAAGTAGGAAGTCCCCTGTTCCTTAAGACAGGAGGAGGGAAAAAGGTGTTTTTCTCTAGTCAGTGGGATGTGTTAATATAACCCCAAATTTATGTATAATGTGTGTGTGTGTGTGTGTGTGTATGTGCGCGTGTGTGCGTGCGTCCCCTGCACATGGGAATAGACACATACAGTAACTTTGCACAGCTATCCTGGAATCCAATAATCCAGCATGGCCAGCATGTCTGCCACAGACTTCTCTCAGAGATCAGTTTTGAATCAATCTAAAATGGTATGCAAACAGTTGCTATGTATATTTGTGGGACATATACTGAGAGTGTGTTGAAGGATAGCCAAGAAAATGCGCCATCCGGCCTGCATCTGCACTTTCCTAGGCTGTTTCAGGTTACTAAACAAATGGCAATACCTCCCTTCTTACACAGAAGTTGAGTGCTCATTTATTGTTAATGTTATCCTTCCTTCACACACCAGTACTATGGAAAATGTAGGGGGCATAGATTAGAACTTTACCCCTTTCAGCCCATCTATGCTACCACAGTGATATACCATAGTCTGAATACTCCACACATATTTTCATGCTTCTAGACGCAGGCTTCACCGTAAAGTTGAATTTGTGTTTCAACCCTCTGTCTAGGCTCCAGGCTTCTTTCTTGGCCAGTTTCTTGCCGTAAACACACATGACCTTCATCTGCATCCTCAGGTAGAGAAAGGGAGAGTGAGTTTGATGGGTGAGATCTCTGCTGTGTCTTCTTTTTATGTATAGGCTTATAAACCTGTGAAGACCTTCTTTAAAGGCAGTCACATTGGTGATAAAAGCTTTAAGGTATGAATTAGGGGAGTCACAATTCAGTCAATAGTATTACCCTGACAACATGTCAAGCATTTGTTTCTACTAGATACAGTCAAATGACAATGCCTGGGCGATCTCTGAAATCAGCTTTCTCTATCTTATTTCCACTGATGAGCTCCTGCTGTTTATGCTGTAACGTGTGAATAAAGCACCTGCAAGCAGTCTCCATACTGTTGTGCCAGGGAGAATGGAGCAACCATGAGTCAAACATCTCCTAGAGTGGATGTGTCTGGTTCTAACTATTCTTCCACAATGTCTCTGAGGTTTGATATTCTAAACATTTGAAATTACGTCCCACCCTAAACCTCTTAACGCCTCTGCTCTAGTCAGCTAACTGGTAATCCGTGTGTATATTTCAACAAGTTATAAAACATCCGAGACATCAGACAAAGTTTGCTGTATGCATGAGCTGATATTTGTTTGTTGTTTTTGTCCTGTTTTTGTTTTTTACTTTTTATCAAGAGAGGAGTTTACTTCCGTTCCTCCCAGGGTCTCTTAACTCCCGTAAGATTAAGACCACAGATCTCCATTATTCTTGTCAAAGGATACTGTGCTATTGTGCATTTGTTTCTGACTATCCAGTGATGCCTGGATAAGAAGACAACATCTTTCTTCTTATCTACAGTTTAGCAGAAAGAAAACATTCTTATTTCTGTTTTATTACCAAACATAGAACTTTAAAGCCACAACATTTTCAACATCTGTCTTAGTTAGGGTTTGTAGAGTTGTGACAAAATGCAAGGACCAACGCAACTCAGAGAAGAAAAGTTTAATTTCTTCTTACACTTCAACATCATGGTTCATCATCAAAGGGCGATGTCAGCAGAATCTCAAGGCAGATATCTGGAGGCAGGAACTGATGCAGAAGCCAGGAGTGAGTGCTCATTGCTTGGCTTTCTCTTCATAGCTTGTTCAGTCTCCTTTCTTCTAGAACCAAGGATCTCCAACCCAGTGGGAGCACTGCCCACATTAGTGGGCTTTCCAATATCAATCGCCAATCAAGAAAATGCACTACAGGCTTTTCCATGCACCAATATTGCAGAGGCTTTTGTCAACTGAGGTTTTGTCTTTAAAAATGAGTCTACCTTGTGTCAAGTTGACATAAATCTAGCCAGCACATTATCTTTCTCCTTTTATATTTGCCATTCTATTGGCAGAGCAATTACTTTGGGTATAGAAAGATGGCTAAATTAATTTTTCATGAGTTCTGAATAATACGTAATGCGACTCCAAATTTGTGTATGAGGTTTTCTTCCTTTTTGAAAACCTCCAAATAAACAGCTCAGGAAGGAAAGAATTGGGAACTAAGCCAGTGCTTTAGCAGTGGTAAAGAAATAATAACAGTGTTAATCCTGTTAACGACAGTGTCAAAAGAAAAAAAGGGTTTATTCAAGACAAACCTATTTAACCTTTGTTCTATGTTACACTTATGCCTTTTGGGAGTTCTGAACTTGAACCTATGAACAGATTTTTTCGTAAATTAAACAATCTGATGCAGGCTTTGTGGATGCTCAGTCACACTTGACTCCCTCTGCTCCTGTCAGACAGTGAGTCACTAAGTCCCCAAGATGCCCTCCGCTCTCCATCTGCAGTGGCTATTGATTCTCTCCTCCCTCTTTTTCTTCTATCTCAAATGTCACACTATTCTGGATATATAAATCACTGGGCTCCAAGGACACAAGCAGGTGACTTAGGACATTATGTGATCAGGCAGACATAATTATATCATCAAAAGAAAGCATGTTACCCTCATCATGGGACTGTAAATCCACACAGGCTCAGCATGCTTTCTGTGACTTAATATTGGCACTGATTATTCTATGCATTCTCTTATTGCAGGATGGTATCCAGAATATACCCATTCCTAGGGAAACAAACATTCAAAATAGTGATGAATGCTACATGTTTGCTGAAGGAAATGATTTTCATTCTCTAAGAGGCAAAATTGAATGTTGGATATTTTATCTCCATAACAATGTTCTTTCCCTTCCTCCAGGATGCTGAGAAGTAATCGAATAAGCTGTGTTGGGAACGAGAGTTTCATAGGACTTGGCTCTGTGCGTCTGCTTTCTTTATATGACAATCAGATTACTACAGTTGCACCAGGAGCATTTGATACTCTCCATTCCTTATCTACACTGTAAGTAGAAAATCTAGCTTTGTTTCCAGTGGTTCCCAACCTTCCAAATACTACAACTCTTTAATACAGTTCCTTAGGTTTTGGTGACAACAACCATAAAAGTATTTTTGTTGCTACTTCCTATCTGTAATTTTGCTACTCTTATGAATCATAATGTAAATATTTATATTTTCTGATGGTCTTCGGCAACCCTATGAAAGGGTCATTTGACCACAAAAGGGGATGCAACCCACAGGTTGATAATGCCTGCCTTTATCTGTGATTTGTGATGGTATATTATAATTCTCATTGTTTTTTAGTATTCTTTTAGTGAATTACTAAATATCCCATGAAAACACAACCAGGTATTTGGGCATTTTGAAAAGGACAAACTTATATTAAACTTGCTTTAGTTGTTCTAAAATTATTACAATTTTTATTAGATAAAATTTGATATATATATTTATTCTTCAGTTATTTGTTTTTATAATAATGGGATTCATGATGGGAGTTAGATTTAGAATTATAAGTTATTCTAACATGATAATACTGTAAGTAAATGTCACAGGTTTCCTCTCATATCCTAAACAATGAATATTTTCATCCATAAGTACTATAAACATTGGATTGATAGAATTATTACCAAATAACCACACTCTACAAGGATCATTTATAATGATAAGAGGTATATAAAAATAAATAGGCCAATAGTAAAAGCTATTCAATAGAGGTCACTTACTCTGGCTGCAAAAGTATGGAAGGAAGGGGTTGACCCTGTCTGAGATAATATTTTATGTAAACAACTTGAAACATGAGAATTCTTCTAGGTCTACAAACAGAACTCTGCAAACATTTAAAAATAAACCTTGAACAATGTATTTCAGGCCTTTTGTAAGTAAATTTCTGAACACGATGTTTGCTATTAGTTCTAATAATGGATGATATCCTGGCCACAGCAGTTTCTAAATATCCTAACCTAGCTCAACAGAATGGGGAATACAGATAGTTAGAACAATTCTTAAAGCATGTTTGACTCTGCTCAAAAAAAAGTGAAGTAAGCATCCATCTATCAGTAAAGTACTTATTCCCTTTTCCACATGAAGTGTGACATTTCACATGGAGTGACTAATCTGTGCATATTAAAGATGGCATGTTTATAAATAATGGGATTGCCGATAGGTTTGTATTTAAGCACGCGATGCCAAAAATATTGAGATTTGTAGAAGTAAATTCATTTTTATAACTGGCATTTAATCAACTCAGTTGTCAGTTTAGATAAGAAAGCTATTCTCTGGAGCAAACAAGAGATGGAAATCTTGAGGTGACAAATTAAGGGAATAGCTGTTGTCAGCTTAAACTCATAATATAAGGTAATCAGCCTTCATCTTTATATTAAATTACTACTTTATCAGCGTGGAAGAGTTTGACAGTAAGTTAGATCTCTGACATGTTTAAATAATTCCTAAGTATGGCATCTATCAGGATTCACTGCATAGCTCTAAATAGGTTGCCATCACTATTTTTTTGCATGAAGTTATTCAAAGAATTCTCTTTTGAGATAGCATTGTCTTTTGGCTCCTGACATACACATTTAGGAAAAAAAATGTGCATGACATATTTTGTGTGTCATTGTGTGCATATGGGGGAATGGACAAAGACTAAGTAAATACATTACTGTAGCCAAAATAGTGTGGAGAAATGGTCACCTAGTGTAGAAAAATAAGAAAATGAACTCTAAACTGTGCATTGTTTGTATTTGGTGCTTAGAAACCTCTTGGCAAATCCTTTCAACTGTAACTGTCATCTGGCATGGCTGGGAGAATGGCTCAGAAAGAAAAGGATTGTAACAGGAAATCCGCGATGCCAAAAGCCCTACTTCCTCAAGGAAATCCCAATCCAAGATGTAGCCATTCAGGACTTCACCTGTGATGATGGTAAGAAATGCATGGCAAACCATGGGTCATTAGACCTTCATTCAGAGGACCAATAAGATGCTCTGTTGTCTGAGGGAGTATACTTCCTTTAGTACAATAGGACAAGGTAGCAATCAGGGCTCATGGTCTGGCAAGAATGTTGACTTAAGAGCAACAAATAGCTCTTAAGTCATGGTCCAGTTCCTACCTAAGGGCTGTGCCTTGTTCTGCTTTGTTCTTAGCAGCAAAGCACTTGTTCTAGGGTTGCCCTTTCACATTCAAGTCTACTTCCTGTTTATAAATGTTCTAGGAGACTTCCAAGCTCCCAACTATAAGTGAGCTTATTTATTAACTTTTTCTCAGCACGTCCAAAGGAGAAAAACAAAACAAAGCAAACAAACAAAAACCATTGTAACCTAGAAGTCCCAACAAATCAACAAAAGTCAGTCTTCCATTTCTAATGCTCTCTGCCATTGCTTTTCATTTCATTATAGTCCTATGAGGTGGGTGGAGCAAGTTGTTTTATTACCAGTGAGCAGGGAACTAATTCGAATTCTACATATTTAACATGAGGTATTCATGCAATTCTCCTAAACATTTATAGGAAGTCTGCCCTTTTATGTACATACATTTCTTTGCAATTTCTTCTTAACCCAGTTTATGTTGGAATATTCTTACTTAAAAGTATATAAATAACTGAAAAAATAAGTAACTCTTAAAATTGTGTTAGTTGTTCAAAATTGTAAGATGTTTTTCAAAATTCTACTTTAGGGAACTAGAAAGTAGTGCATATATAGTGTCACTCTGTAAGTGATCTCTTCATAAGTTGTTATATAGCTAAAGACCCTTGTGTTTGTTAAATTCATATGAATGTATAAACTCCACTCTAGCCCCTTCAAAACTGCAAATTTGTGGCTTTCTGTATTTCATGTGGTGATCTAGGAAACGATGACAATAGTTGCTCGCCACTCTCTCGCTGTCCTTCGGAATGTACTTGCTTGGATACAGTAGTCCGATGTAGCAACAAGGGCTTGAAGTTCTTGCCTAAAGGTATTCCAAGAGATGTCACAGAACTGTAAGTAGAGTTTGTTGTCCTTTTCTCTCTGTTCCTGGGATTGAAGTCTGTGACACAACCAGTGTTACAAGAAAAAAGATTTATTTTTCTTACAATACCAAGTCGATCATTACAGGAAAATTAAGAAAGGAACTAGAAACAGCTGGTCACATCAACAGTCAAGAGTAGAGAGAATGAATGTATGCATATCCATTTATCACAGCCCCTTCTCTATACTTCATAATGTCTGCGAACAAAATCTAGGGGATGATACCACACACAGTGGGCTTGACATTCCCACAACAATTAATGTAGTTAGAACAAACCTGCTCTAGAAAATCTCACGTTAAAATTTTGTCCCTAGGTGATTCTAAATTGTGCCAAGCTGACTTCTAAAACTGTCTCGCTTGTTTTTCTCTTTCCTAAACAGCTCATGTTTTATAGATCAGGGGGATAAATACCTAACAAGAATCCTTAGGATCCTGTTTACAGGTCACATTCCTCCCTTGGTTAATGAATATAAAGTAAAATTATAAAGGAGTAATTCAGAGGCCACTTCAGAGGAAAGCTTGGGGATCACTAATTGTACGCATTGCCCTTTTGTCACGATATGCTTGCTCGGTGCCTTCGTTGTGTTTTCTGCAGCAGTTAAGCTCCTATAAGGACAGTCAAACACACATAAATACTTAGAGTTTCTGTAGTCCCTTACTTTTCTTCATGGATCATTTTAAACAATTGGTGTTAAATCAATTGCAGTTTGGGAAATGTTGCATAGTTAATTTATTTGCAGTGTCAAGTATGCTCTATACTTGACTCCTAGGACAATACTTAACTATACAGGACAATAATTATCTGGGAATAGAAGAAATTGGCATAACCCTTGTCTTTTAAAGGCGACATTGTCTCTTTGGGCTCATCAGTGTCCTTTAGATACAAGAGGCAGGTGGCCAACTATTTTTGATGCTTGCATAACTGAAATGTAAGTCTAAATTGCATGGCCAATATCCATCTAAGCAGACCTGCAGACGTCAGTCCTTCATTTCAAAGACCTATGGCTGGATCCATGCCACATATTCAGAATGTAATGCAACAGAAAATCAGATGCAAGAATAAAGATTCAACTGTACCCAATTCATTCCACTCCTTTACAACTAAACTAGAATTTGATGGGAAAATGTTTTATCTAAATCAAAGGGAATCACATAATACTTGTTTAATTTTTGTTTATATAGAACTATAGATCAATGTTTTAAATCCAATGTTTTAAATCTGCTGATGTGTGCCTATCATTCACGGAAATACATGCAAGGACACCACATAATCAGCTCTCACCAACATCTGTGCAGTGTGCAAGATGGCTAGCGAAGTTCAAGAATGTTTTGCTTATTGCCTTCAAGGCTTTTGGCTAAGATTAAGTGAAAAGTATGTCTCTTCAGTTTTCCAGGGTCTCATTTTTCAAGTCATGTTCAGTTCATGGATCCTATTTTGGTCCTAAGTAGAACACTCAGAGAAGAAGGCACAGTCGTAGCATATGGGAAAAATGTGTTCCTTAGATTCAAAATGCTGTTAAATGTTCAGTTTCTTTCTCTTTCTAACAAACACTAGAGTTAATTGGCTGTAACCACTGTGTTTTGTGTGTTTAATTACACAACTGCTGTTTCAATATTTTTTCAGAAGATGATATGTGCCCGTAACCCTTCCCCACTGCCTATTGCTATAAGCCTCCATTCTATATGCAAAGTGAAGTTCTATAAGTAACCCAATGAGGAACATGACATTCACATCCTCTTCGATATTAAATATTTTTCTTCCATTTCAGCTTGCCTTTTGTCTTCCTCTTATTAAAAAAACATTAAGTATTCTTTCTTGGGTGTATTTAGCTCCATTTCTTGTTTCACCACATCTATGCTATATATATATTCATTTAAGTTGAATCTTCAGTCTACATCACACTAAAGCTCATTTTTAAATAGTTTAAGTTTCTTTTCTATAAATACAATTTGTTTTATATAGATCAGGAGAATACTAATTCATCTCTTGAGATCCAAGTTTTACCTCCTAGAGAGATTATTCTTAGAATCTTACCAAGTCAGCAAGATCCTCCTTGCCAGTCATATATATCCATATATTAGAAAATGTGCATGTGTGTTCTGCACTAAATTATTAAGAATGTCGCAAAATTACAATGTATTGCTGGACAAGTATAAGCAAATGGTATCCATTAGTTTTAATCATTGCCATGTATCTCCCCCCTTATAGTGTTGTCCATTTAGCCATGTAGATTGTTCTGGGTCTTTTTGTCCTGCTGCTACATTTCTGGGATAAAAGGAAAGTGTTGAAGTTCGTGGAACGCTGCTTCCCTCTAGTGGTAGCAAAGCCAAAAACAAAATGAAACAAAACAGCTAGAAAAATTAAGGAAACAAGGCAAAGCAATGCATAAATATGTACCAGAAATTTGAGTACTCAATCAGAAGTCATAATATGACTTGTAATCTCGCATTGATCACATGTATGTATAGCCTGTGCATTTTATAGATCTACTTATCTTTTGAAATATTATACTTTCAATATATTAAGATTCAACTTAAATGAAGAAATATATATATAGCATAGATGTGGTGAAAGTATACTCATTATACTTTTTGGTTTTTCCTATAAAAATGACAATTCTAACTTCAACCTGAGATTTCAAGATTGGTCACTGCACTGGAGCAGGAAAAGCCACATCTCCAAAGGGCCAGAGTTGTTACCAGTTCCCCCGCTGGCAGATAACCCGAGTGCTGCAGGCTCTTAAGCTAGTCTATTGTCTGGGAAAGGAAAGCTTTGAGAAGAGAAAGATTTTATCTTCTTCTTGTGACATCATAGATATAACTCCCAACCTCCATTTATTTTGTGTCCTGTCAGTTACCTGATTTCTTTGTGACTTGGCTGTGTTCTGACCCCAATACAAGAACAAAGGTGTACTTTTATTTGAAAAATACTTTTGCATTCTCATGCTTTTTTTTATACTTAAAAAGTTTTATGTTATTCTGTGAAAGCTCTTGAGACCTCTCTCACCAAGCAGATAGATGACACTAAATCTACTTCGAAGTTATGTCTAATTGCTCTCAAATATCTCCTTAAAACTGCCCATTGTTCTTTAATGAATATGTCAAGATATGTGTATATACAAGCAATGAAGAGAGTACTCAGACTCAATAGCTAGGTTTAGCTAATAATTCAATTTCGTGGTGCTGTCTCTACATAAATACAAATAAACTGGAGGCCACATAAAAACGTAAGTCACTGGATGGACTTTTTTATTGGTACAAAAATGGCTAGATGCTTAGCTTACTTTCCTGGCTAAACCACAAAGAACTGGACTCACCATTCTGCCCTTAGGTTTGTTCATCAGCCTAAGTGAGCCACAAAGAGTTCTAGATTGAACCTCCATGTGATGTGCCCTTTACTTGTCTTGAATAATGATCTCAGCTTGGAATATGATCTCTCAAGGAGAAAACTGCCAAGTTGTGCCTCATCTCTGTTCAAAGAAAATATTGTTTATTTGCTTTGTGATTTCCCACTGTCACTGTGTAAGACGACTTTGTTATGTCCTTGTTTTTAGGTATCTGGATGGGAATCAGTTTACACTGGTCCCCAAGGAGCTCTCCAACTACAAACATTTAACACTTATGTGAGTAGAATATTTTCCCACCTTTAACTTATTTTATTTCATTAAAAGGGGAATGTCAAGTGGCAAAAGATTTAGAGATCCTTTGGTGTAATATAAATCACTGGCAGTGACTCAGCCGGATCCTGGATCACTGTGGTTCAGGATCGCTAGCTCCATCTCTGTGGAATAACAATCATGTGATGTGGTGTCTTAGGGAAAACGTCTCTACTCAAAGAAGCAGCAATCCAATAACGTCTCAGCAGGAAAAAAAAAGCTTCCAAGCAGTAAAACTGGATGATTTATTGATAAGACTATAGATACTTGTTGGAAGTCATGAAAAAAGTGGGGAATATTTCATTTTATATAGTAAATAAAATTCGGTCAAAACTTTGCTGAAAATCCATGTTTTGCTTGACTTTCTTATATGAGACACGTCAAAATAATTTAGGGACTATAAATATTTAATTTCATTTTATACAGGCACGTGGATTTAAACCCTATCTAATACAGTGAAACAATGATCCTGACATTCTGAGTATAAATTTCAAAATACTAATTATGTATTCATTTGAGATTTCTATCTTTGAAAAATAACTTGTTTCTTTTTCTGTGAATGAAATGATTTTATGGTGACAGTTTGACCCATTATAAAAATACCTTTTATAACAACATGTAACTATTTTTTTCATTTGGCATAGAATTTCAGCATCCAAAATATGGATTATAAAGATCCTTTAATGTTCCTATCATTTTCACAATTATGTGTGTACTTTTTGCTTGTATTTTGGAAAGTAAATACAAGAATAGATGACCCTTACCTCTTTCTGATCTTCCATTTATTCATGTGTTGGATTTTGATCCATGAGAAATAATAGCTACCTATAATGATTATATATACACATATATGTATGCTAACAAATAAGTATATGAATGAATGATGTGATCATACAGAGACTATAATAATATCCATGTAATATATCATACAAGTAAAAATACACAGTGCATTCTGTAAAATCCAGTTAGCAATATTCAATGTCTTACATAATCACTAAATAAATATTTATTGAGGACCTTCTCAGTCAGTGGTTTAGACAAAGGCCAAAGCACTGGTGTTTTTATGATGACAATTTAATTGTAATGAACTTGGGGATTGTTTCAATTAGCAAATTTGATTATGTGTATTGGTGAACATATATGTCAGTTGAGGTAAAGAATGGAGAGTTAATGGGAATGTAACAACTGGTGATTTATTCTTAACCCTAATGGACTGGTTGTTTATTCCTAACCCTAAGAATGAATGCTTTGTTTTTCTAGTTAATAGCAAACACCTTGTCTTCTCTTTTCTCTTTTAGAGACTTAAGTAACAACCGAATAAGCACCCTTTCCAATCAAAGCTTCAGCAACATGACCCAGCTTCTGACCTTGTGAGTGTGAAAGTGTGGAACTGAACAGTCACTTATTCGTGAGGCAGGAAGGGTTTACTAGATGGGTCCTGCTGAAGAAGAGAGAGTCTGATCTTATGGAGTGTAAATACCATCTAGAGAAACAGACAAAGATTCCATAAGCCACAAAGAGGAATGTTACTCAAAATGTTGGTTTGCTATAAAACACAAAAATATTTAAGTTCATGACTGTTATTATAAATCCTTACATTAAGCTTTCAGGGCATCTTGGTCATTGTCCTATGACACCATGATTATGGCAACTCATAAATGAAAGCATTTAATTGGGGCTTGCCTAGAGTTTCAGAAGTTTAGTCCATTGGTCTCATGGCAGGAAGCATGGTGGCATGCAGGCAGACATGGTTCTGGAGAAGTAGCAGAGAGTTCCACATCTGCATCTTTAGGCAGAAGAAAGAGAGGATTTGGGCTTGGAAAGGGCTTTTTGCAGCCTCAAAGCCTGTGACATACTTCTCCCAAGAAGGTCACCTCCTAACCCTTTCAAATACTGCCATTCTCAGGTGATCATCTATTCAAATCTCTAGACCTATGGGGCCATTATCATTCAAACCACCACACAGGGCCTGATGTCTGAGCCAGAGAATAAGTGAGGCATGTGTACACAGTGGGGAAAGTTTCTAAGTTACATTAAGGAAAATGTATCATATTAGGATTAGAACACATAGGTGAGCAATGTAAATGATGTATAAATATATTCAATTTATAAACTGCTCAAATAGCCAGTCTCTGAATGGCTTTGTTATAAAATAACGTTTGTATGATATTAGATTCCCAAGTTAAATTGACATGTTTCTGATTTCAGAATTCTCAGTTACAACCGTCTGAGATGTATCCCTCCACGAACCTTTGATGGATTGAAGTCTCTTCGGTTACTGTAAGTATCCCGTGTTTAATCACCTTTCTGGGTAATCTGAGTTATGAGCTATCTTTTGAGTGATGTCATCACTTTGTTTTTCTCGGTTATTTTGTCATGCATGTTTTACGTTTTACTGTAAATTTGAAATTGGGACAATTGTCTCATATGGCATCATTATACAATCACTTTGATTAATAGAGTACAATCTCCTCTTTGGAAGAACTCGTTGCTGTGGTAGTCATTTACTGATAACCTATAATACTAAAGAATACATTTCATTTATCTCCAGTTAACTATTATAAAAATAAAAAGAACATAGTTTCTTTAGAAATCGCGTTATACTTGATTACTTTTCCCCTGAAATGTATGTGTTTGATGTATTCTTCCAGGCTTTGTTCTCTGATTATATCCTTATCCTAATATCTGTAACCCCACAGCTATGTCACACTTAACAGACATGAGCAGGATCTTTTTTTGGTCCTCCATTAGCTACTTTTATTTAACATTTTAGTATGTTTCTCTTCTAATGTGTGTAGTTGTTTCTCAACTGTTTAATAGGGCATTCCTTAGATTGTAGAAAACACCTTTATTAGCTATCTGTATCCTCACTATCATTCAGATTAATGGCAAGTTATTATTATTTCTCATAACAAACAAGTCACCTATACTTTCATTTTGCTACAAATGCTCTAACATGAAAACATGGTTTAGAAGGGCAGTTCTATTCATGTGAGGATAAGTTCCAGAACTGTCAACTTGTCCCCTAAACAATATTTTATCAATTAATTAACAGATTCTCTTTTCCACCCACAGTTTCATAGAGTGAAACACATTTTTCAAAGCACATTTGTAAACTTTTCATACTGTTGTTTTAAGAATCCTTTTTATTTTCTCTGGCACACTGGAAATTATGTTTCCTTGCTATTCAGTTAGCATTTCTAATGACTATAGCATTTGACTTGTATGTTTAATGAACATTTGTGGTGCGTGTTCTATGGAAGCCTGATGGCTTCATTACCCATGACCTGTTAGATAATCTTCATTATAAACACAGACATCTGTTCTGCTACTATTGATTATACATCTGCTTATTAAAGAATTAAATGTTTTCTCTTTCAGGGTTCTGAAAGAACCAGTTTCTTGCATACAGCCAGCCCTTTAAAAGATTTTATTTTATAAAATATTTAGTACACTTCTTGAGAGTTTCTGAGATTTATATTGTCCTTTTAAAAGTTTTCCTATGACTATACAAATAGTGTATTTTACTTTAAAGAATCACTAATTTTATTTTTATATTTAATTCTTCAATCTGGAATTTATTCTGTGCAGAGGGTATGAAGTATGGGCTGAGATTTTTTTTTCTTAATAGATATCTGCTGTTCAAACATACCTTCCAGAATAGATCACCTTCTTCCATTGACTTAAGTGTTTAATAAAAATGAAGTCCTTGTACATGTAGGGATATTCTTCTGAACTTTTTTTCTCTCTTTTAGGTCTCTACATGGAAATGATGTTTCCGTTGTGCCAGAAGGTGCCTTCAATGACCTTTCAGCCTTATCACACTTGTGAGTACCTGGCTTATGGTTACAGTGCTGGGATCAGATGCTCTCTGCTGAGCAAGTTAGGGAGTGTTCTCTACCTCCCCTTTGCTGGAATATAAGCCATACTTGATTTCATCTTTTAAGAAAATGCAGATTGTTACAAATTGGATATCTTATCACCTACAAGGAAATTTAAATTTCTCCTTTTGACTGGAAGTCTCCATTAGTTGGGTGGTTTCTGTTGAGCTAAAAGCGCCTTTTCTATGAACATAGATTCCCAGCAGCACTGTCCTTTATTTCCTCATTGTTCTCTGATTCTTACCCAACTCCACTTCCCAAAGCTGTGTCGCACATACCACTTCCTCTATGAATCATACACCGGTTCAGTCAACTTAGGATTCATTTAGACCACAAATATTATTTCTCATTGACAATAATTACTGACATTGACACTACTCAATATTTTATAGTCAGATAGTGCTTTGTGACATGTTTCTTTGTATGTGCTCTCTCTGCAATCCATTTCTAATCTCCATATTTATACTTGCAATGAATATTATACTTGAAATATATATAGGGGTAGAAATGGATCTCATATATATGCCCGTATATATGTATACATATGTAAATGTATGTATATAAAGAAAAATATATATGTAAAATTCAGGTACCAAAAGTTAGCGCTGTTGAATGTCCTTACCCTGTTACTAAATGTAATATTAAGTATCAAACCTAGAAGGGAAGAGGTCTGTCCAAGACTATGAAGCTTCCCCATGTGATGCTACACTTGAATCCAGCAGTCACATTTATCTGGTTCTTCCTGGGTATCAAAGAGACTGTGACCGCAGTAAAATTCACAAATTCCAAAAATATTAAATATATAGAAAATTCAGACAGATAGTGAAAGAATAAGATCCTGTAGTTAATCATGTTTTGCCTGAATTTGCGCACTCCTCAGGTGCTCTGTTCATGAGAACAAATCAGTCAAAACCATCATTCTGCTCATGTTTTCATTTGACCTGTGTCAGGCAAAAGAAACAATTACTTCATTGTGATGCTTAATTCAAATTGGACTTTTATACATATAATATGAGGTGTTATGATTTTCCAAATATATTTTAGAGGGTTTCCTAAAGATGAATGAGCTAGATTACAATTAAACTATAAACCCCTGTTACTAATCAGAAGGTATTAATTGTGTTTTAAAAAACTGCCTTACATACCATAGCTCCTGGGTCCAAGCATAGTGAGTTTCTGAACCCACTAATTAATCCACTCATTAATGATAATAAATTGTTATTAATATTGCCCTCACATACTGCTATTTTAAATAAAATTAGGTAATTATTTACATAAGCGGGGTATCCCAGCTCCTGCAGGTTGTAGTGATGTCAGGCGTCCTGGCTGCTATCCTCTTGTCTCCTCCATTACTATTATTGTCTATATAACTAAATGCAGGCTTCTAAAGAGAGACCAGAAAATGGCAGACCAGAGAAAGTGTAAATAAGCTCTGGAGAATGGGCTTCATTTGTCTTTATGATGCTCCTTTAACTGAAGCAACATCCCTAAACTTTTCCATCTAATCAATTATCCCAAATAGTGTAGAATTTTCATATCCACCGTCCCCTCCCAGAGAGGTCAACCTGCACACTACAGACATCTTCTAAATGTTGCTGACTTGTGTTTCAGTCTCCTTAGAAATTAGAGTTCTTTGGGGTGGGGGGGTGGTCAAGAATGTTGCATGGTAACTGAGTTCTCAGTAAATAATTGGAGAATACAAGGAGTGCTAACTTGCCCTTAGAATGTACTTACATCCCAGGTAAATGTGTCTCTCAAAATATGAAGATACCTTGTAAAGCCCAATAAACTGTTATCGTTATTTATCCCAGATTCACCAAAATAAGAAAAGCGGTAATCTGCAGTTTCGCCATTTTCTTCTAAATTGTTGGCATCAACAAAACCATAGGGATTTTCTACTGAGCATCACTGTGAACCTGTTCCGTTAGGAAATAACAATACTTCCATACTTGTGTGTGTGTGTATGTGTGCTTTTGTGGTGTTCTTTTTCCAGAGCAATTGGAGCCAACCCTCTTTACTGTGATTGTAACATGCAGTGGTTATCCGACTGGGTGAAGTCGGAATATAAGGAACCTGGAATTGCTCGCTGTGCTGGTCCTGGAGAAATGGCAGATAAATTGTTACTCACAACTCCCTCCAAAAAATTTACATGTCAAGGTATGGCTTTTAAGTATTTGTAATTCTTTTGAAAAGTTCTCTGTGTTAATTACCACAGAAATGGCAGTCTCTTGTGAGTGGACTTCAAAGGTCTAGTTGAAAAGAGTTTATGTTCTCTGCCCATCTACTTGAACAAGGGAGGCCATTTCCTGTGATTCCTAATTAAAGAACTGCGCTCTTCAAATCCATCTTAGATCCACTGGAATGGATAGATTTTCTTGAAAATGTAGGGAGAAATGCACAAATTGGAAATGCCTTTCTTTGTCTCTAACCAATAAAATGTTTTGCTTTTGCTTTATCTGAATATGCCCCCGCTCCCCTGCTTTTAGGGTTGCCAGGGCCTTGTGGCTTTCTCATCCCAGGTAAGCAGAACCAAGCCAAGCCTCCCAGTGTTCCAGCCAGGCATCCCCACTCACCCCACCCTGCCCGACCCCTCGTGCTGAGATTCCCTGTGTGAATACTCCCTCTTGCTTGCTTCTACTCCTGCCTCTTCCCTTACTTGCCCCTTTGCCGATGCACTTGTGCAAATTCTAAATAGTATCTTCATAAGTATTATTTTCTTCTCTCATTCTGAGAATAGTAAATGTAAGCATTCATAGTATAAAGAGAAAATCTATGTGGAGAAATAAAAACATTAGTAAATATTTTTTGCAAAGAGAAATAAAACTAGCTATTGGTCACAGTATGTATACATAATCACTGTTAGAATTATTTCATGCATCATTCTATTCAGGGAAACCAAATATGTGGATTTAGTTGATAATTTTTGTCATTCTTCTTATCTTGTTGATACGTCTAAAAACCTACTCAGCATTACTAGAGAAGAAAAGAATATTGACAGTTCTATATGTAAAGTAAGAAAATATAAAGCCTAGATATTATGGAATACAGAGACGTTTGTGGTGTGATTAATCCATCCTACATTTTCATTCACTTCTAAAAAACTAGCCTTCTAAAACTTGACCATTTACCCATAAAGAAAAACTTATTTAAGTAAACAACACTGTGTAGTGGCTCATCTCATGCACTGTGAACCCCAGTCTACCTGATTAAATCTACGGCTTAATTTTCCAGTACCTTAGGAAAACCTAATTTCATGACATAACCAAACTGTGCCTCAATTTCCTCATGTGTGAATAGACATGCCAGTACTGGCATGAACAAATTTTAAGATTAAACAAGTGGACAAGGCTGAAGAGGTAGCTTAGTTTGTCAAGTGTTTGCCTTGCAAGAATAAAGACTTGTTCACTCTCTAGAACACATGTGACAAAAAAAAAGCAAACAAACAAAGAACCAAACAGACAGAGCAGCACTTGATTAAAATCCCTAAATGGTTGAGATGGATCCCTAATGTTCAGTAGTCATCTAGCCTAGTACCTTGACTAATTCCAGGCTGCTGAGATAAGAAAAGATGGAAAGGACTAGCATCTCCTTGATAAATGATTGCTGTATAAACATAAGAACCAGAGTTTGGATTCTTAGTATTTGAGTAAACACTTGATATGGTGGCACATGTGTATAACCCCAGCTGTCTAGGTGGAGATGGGCAGATCTATGGAACTCATCAATCAGCTAGTCCAGGTGAATTAGAAAACTTCAGGTTCAATGAGTGTATTGACTCGTGTCCACTTGACATAAGCTGCATTCATCAGAGAGGAAGGAGCCATGAGAAATGTCTCCATGAAATCCAGCTACAGGCATTTTATTAATTAGTGATCAATGGAAGAAGGCGAGAAGGAGCACCCCATGTTGGGTGGTACCATTCCTGGACTGGTGGTCATGGGTTTCATAAGAAAGCTAATGATTGATCAAACCAGGGAAGCAAGCCAGTAAGCAGCACCCTGTCCCTTCTATCAGTTCCTGCTTCCAGGATCCTGCCCTGTTTGAATTCCTGTCCTGACTTCCTTCAGTGATGAACTGCCATGTGGAAGTATAAGCCAAATAAATCCTTTCCTCCCAGACTTGCTTTTTCATCATGGTGTTTTGTTGTAACGATAGAAAACCTAAGACAGTGAGATTAGCTGTCTTTAAAAAAAAAAAAAAGGCACAGAGTAATTAAGGACCACATTGGTCAATGGCCTCCACGGGCACATGCACACACATAAACTTAAATGCCTCCATGCACCACATGCACAGTCATACACACACACAAAGGAAGGTGGACAGTGCTTGAGGAACAACAACTGCAGTATTCTGGCCTTTATCCACTGCATACTCACACAATACTTTTCTACACACACACACATTTTATAAAAATGAAATGACTGGGAATGTACAAATCACAGTGCCTTAAACAGAGAAAACAGACAATATAGCTATGTAGTTAAGGGCATTGCTCTAACATTCCAAGACACCAGCAACATACCATCAGACAACACCCCAAGTTGGGGTAATATTTAAAAAGAATCTAGAGAGATGAGCTAATTTTAACAGAAATAAAAGCACGATTCCACTTAGTACAGTGCTTGTTCTTTAATAGTAACAACAACAATGACTTTTCTCTGGATTGGGGTTATTTTGCTCTATCTGGATTTCTTTATCTTCCCATGATTCCTATGTAACAACTGTGCACTTCCCACTTGAGATACCAAACTGTAGTTACAATGATTGATTCCAAGTAAAGGAGCTACAATTTGAACCATGAATATCTGCCATCAGAACTCACTACTACTTCACTTAGAAGTTTCAGTAGAAAGGTTTTCACATGAACCACTGGTAGTAATAGGCATACAGCATTGCTATAGTGGTATACCAAGAAATCAAAGCTGAGAATTCTCCACCAGTGATGGTTTGTTTGGATGAAGGCAATGCATTCTAATCTATTGTTGGGACAATCCACTCAAGGAAATCTCATGAGTCCTGTCTTGTGAGCATTCTTGCTTTATGATCTTGAAAGCAGTAAAATGATATGGCCTTAAATATTTTATAATTTTGTATTTTCATATTTAAATTAACTCCCCCATTATTTATGGCAGTGTAAAATGTTTTTACTTTATTCATGAGAGTCAGCTAAATATAAACTCTTGTTTTAAGACTTATCGATATGCAATCAAATTACAACAGGAAAACAAATACTTATTTAAAGACACAATTGCATTGTCAGGTGTAAGTGTAATTTTTCTACAAGTAAATATCTATACTATAATTTTTGTGTAAATGATTTTCATTAAAGTATGTATTCTCCATTTCCATTATGTTTCCTGTATGGCAAATCACATTTTGTGATATAAAAAAA
>PVIU01016681.1:0-44278 GCA_004026605.1 Ondatra zibethicus | reverse complement strand
GCCACCCCATGTGACACACCTCCTCCAACAAGCCCACCCATGTGACACACCTCCTCCAACAAGGCCACTCCATGTGACACACTTCCTCCAACAAGGCCACCCATGTGACACACCTCCTCCAACAAGGCCACCCCATGTGACACACTTCCTCCAGCAAGGCCACCCCATGTGATACATTTCCTCCAGCAAGGCCACCCCATGTGACACACTTCCTCCAGCAAGGCCACCCCATGTGACACACTTCCTCCAGCAAGGCCACCCATGTGACACACTTCCTCCAGCAAGGCCACACCTCCATACTGCCACTCCTTATGGGCTTGTGGGGGGGTATTTCATTCAAAACAGCACACACAGTGTACCTGAATTCTTCTAAGAGGTGATGGAAGGTGAATGCAAGACAAATATGAGCATCTCGTACTCTTGAGGAGTCCAGAGTAGGGGGATATTGGTGACACATGCCGTGAGTCCACTGTGGAAGGGTGGAGACCTGAGAGAGTCCTAGCTGAAGACAGACAACATTGAAACAGAATGAGGCAAAGTAAGACTTCGTCATAATCTCTAGGTTTCCATTTTATCTATTTCCCCTCATCTCTTCACGGCCACCCTAGGAAATGAATATGATTCTTAATGTGTCCATACTTAACACTTGTGTAGATGATCATGCTTGGGCAGGCATGTTGTCAGAACCATTCACGTGCTCAGCTGCATTAGCAGGGCCTCTTAAAGGAGCTGTACCTCTGTATGCCCTGAGCAGTGGGCTCCACGTCCAGGACTTTTCTCAGCTTTCTCAGACCCTATGTTTGGGTGTGTGTGTGTGTGTGTGTGTGTGTGTGTGTGTGTGTGTGTGCACATGCCTGGCCTTCACATTGGATACCAAATGTAGTTGAACTTTCTTTGGAGCACCAGACCCCAAATAATGACATGGAGACTTATTATTACTTACAAAAACTTGACCTTTAGCTTAGTCTTGTTCCCAACTAGCTCTTATAACTTAAATTAACCTGTTTTTATTAATCTGCATTCTGCTATATGGCTCTTTACCTCTCCTTTATTCTGTGTGTCTGACTCCTCCATGTCTCCCTAGCATCTCCTTCCACGTGAGATACCAACCCTGATTTCCCTGTCTGCCCCTAAGTCTCACCTAATCCCTCCTGCCTAGCTAGAGAGTTCTTCAGGCAGAGATGCATCTTTACAGTGCACAACAGAGGCATGAACTAGAGGGAAGGTAAATATGATTTGCACTTTGACCTCAGACATAGGGCAGCCCTTCTCCATATTTGATAGGACTTTAGTAGACATGAGCACAAGGAAGAGGTTGCCACTGGCACAGAGAAGACGTGAATAGAATTGTTTGCTGGAGGCAAAGAGAAGATAGTGGCCAAAATTGGCATCAGTCTTTATTTTTGTAGACAAGACACTTGGTTACCTAACAACCTGTTATAGGATATTCTCATTATAATGTTAATTAATTGAAATATTTTATCTTGTATAGCAATTTATTACCTGGTATTCACAGTCTTTGGGAAGGTGTACAGCAACAGGAATCAAATCTGTGATATATTGGTCGCTTTTAGTTAGCAGCCCCAGTTACAGATAGGCATCTTTTCATGGTTTCTTCTAACCACCCATTTTGGATTTTTGTGTGTAGTTGATAACTTCAACCCAGTACAATTTCTCTTCCTGAGGGAAATTGATCAACAATGTGTGTTTTATTATGCTTTAGTGATATCATATTCAAAAGCAATCAGCTAGTCTCCTATGATGCCAAGACTTTGGAACTACCAGCAACATCTTCAGTTGTGAACATAAACTCCAAGAATTAAATTCAGCAAAGGCTTCCATCCAGGTCCTGTGGCTCTCTTGTGACTTGAGCTGGAAATTTAAGTCCTGGTAGAGATTTTCTTTCTGTAAATGCACCTAGGCACCAACTCCTGCTCCACAGTTCTAGGAGCCTGATTAATGACTAATGAGTAAGGCCAGTAGCCCCATGTCTCTCAGAGGCAGTTGGTACAACAAACATAGCCAACGTTAACAATGGTCTGTTTGATCTTAATGTAATAACCATAATAGAAATGCATCAAGGGCATATCCAAAACAAACCTCAAACACGTCTTTGAGCATCTGTCTCCAAGGAACACACACATCTAGACACTACCATGTGAGTTCCCCTGACAAAAATAGTTCGCTATGGGAATAGGTCGGGTGTGTTAGAGGTGCGTTAGCCAGGGCACTCGATTTCTCAGTTGTGAAGGCTGGAACTCCACGGTATTCAGAGTGCTGACTCCTTTCAGAAAGGACTGAGGGGGAGTTCTGTTTAAGTTTCTCTGCCGAGCTAGCCATCTCCTTGTGACTTCTTATGGTCTTCTCTCTTGGAATACCTGTATTCAAGTTCCCTTTTCTTATAAGGATACCACTAATGAGATTAGGGTCTACTCCAATGCTTTATTTGACTTCAATTAGTGCCATAAGAACACCATCTCCAAGGAAAATGTGCTTTACAGGCTAACAGCATTAGTGGGTCAGGAGAGAAAAGAGGGCAGGCAGAAAAAGAACAAAAGCATTTTGTTATTTGAAAATTCCACAATGAAACTGAATACTATGCATGCTAATAAAAAATGTTAAATGAAAAAATAAAGCCCACATTGAACTAGATGCAGAAAAACACTTAAAACAACAATAACAAAACAGAACCTCAACAACAAATGACTGTTTAGGGGACATTGGTCAGCCTATATGAAAATTGGGTAAGAAGAGAGGGACATTAAAATAAGAGAGATGATCTCTGCATGAAGTGGGTACCAGATCCTTAGAGGCAAAGATTTGAAGGAAAAAGGTAAAGTTAGACGCTCATCAAGGAGGCTTCAGGATTAGGATCAGACCTCCGAGGAGGAGTGAGATGCACTAGTGGTTTCTGGCAGAGTCCTTTGATGAGAGTGGTGCGAGGAATAGGGGGAAGCCAGAGGAATGTCCCTGGCAGCCTCCACTTCCTGCTATGGCGCCCCGTGGAGGAGAAGCTAAGGTGTCTGCTGGTAAAAGGAGAAATGCGAACTGCTAATCACAACCCTGCTATCACAGCCCCCACCCAGTAAAATCTGCTGCAGGTCCTAAAAGAGTTAGATTCTGCCTGGCTTTTTATTGCTTAGCATACACACACACACACACACACACACACACACATCTATACATATATATGTGTGTGTTGTAATATATAAAATATATAAATAAAAATCATATATGTGCATATATGGAGAGAGACAGAGTGTGTGTGTTCACTCTTATGGAGGATATAGTCTAATGGCTGTACAATTTGCTCCATCATAAGAATGTACTAATATATCCCCTGCTTCTTAGGAGCTATAGAGATAATACCATAAGGGAAAGATGAAAGATAGACTTAAAGGATAAATAAACAAAGATTAAATCTTGTGCCTTTTACATAATGAGTTAACCCTCACTTCCTGCTTCCCCCATTGTGTGTGTGTGTGTGTGTGTGTGTGTGTGTGTGAACCTCGAGTGAGGTGCTTGCCTTCCACCTTGTTTGCTACTTCACATACCAGGCTCAATAACCTATCAGTGTTCAAGGAGTCTCCTGTCTCTGTCTTCCATTTTACCACAGAAGCGATGTGACTGTTTGTGTGCTACCGCCACTGGCCTTCATGGATACCCACCTAGGATCTGAACTAGGGGCCTCGCTCTTGTGTAGCAGCATTACTCTTCAAAATCTCCCTCTGACCCACTACATCCAAAGCACAGATCTTTAATTAAATCTTGATGAGTCATTTTTAGAAATAAGGTTACTATGTTAAAAAGGATGAGTATTTTAAGGGTTAAAGCATTTTTTAAGTTACAGAAGTCATGGATTATATTTTTTCAGTTCTTTAATACAATATAGTGAGAGTATAATGGCCTAGAACACTGAGTTGAAGGGACGTTTGATAGTATCTGCTGTGTGCAGTAAGACTGGAGGCAAAATTTCACAGGGAAGCTAAACCTTGCCTTTAAGAAAGCATTTAAAGGTGAGGGGCCTATTAACAGTAGGATTTGCTACAGCTGGTGAAGACACCATGTTGTTCCTGTCTTTAATGCAATTGCCTTCTTAGCAGAACTAATTTTGTAAAGCATTCCTCTAAATAATCCAATCTGCTTGGTGCTTGTAGTTGGACAAAGGAACAGACTGGGTTTGTATCAGTGTTTATGAAGTAAAGACTTATTTGATTTACTCCGGCTAGAGGCCATTGCTATAGATCTGCAATGACGGTCATGAGTTTTGATTCCATCTTTAGTTTCTGAATCTCAGTCATTGTGAGTAAACTCTCTGTGGTGAAATGGTGGCCCGTGACAAGTTTCTTTTCTTCCTAGAATGCTGTGATTTTTCTGAGTATGGCTCGCTGGGTTCTATGTGGAGCGTTCCTAGCTGGGCGCTGGAAGCCCCTCTCCTTGACAGACACTTAGCATGCCAGCGTGGGTGTTTTCCTTCAGGAAATCTGAGTCCACACGTCTGCTGGCTCCCCAAGGGTGATTCTGAGAAAACCACTACCTCTCTCTCTCATGCAGGCTTTCTGGTGCTGGGTATGTGTACTCCATTTTATAAGACTAAATAAATTGATAAATTCAGCTGATTCAGAGCGTTTACATAATCTTTCCAATGTCAACAGTCATTTAAATTATCCTAACTTTATACTGAATCTCCAAAATCCAATTACTGGCTAATAATAATTGTCAGTTTTACTTTAACCCTTTAATGATAGGTCACAAGGGACATGTAGCAGAAGGATTACATCGCTGGAGACGGCAGCTATGCCCAGCTTTAAATTACTTGCCTCTTATCTCTGGCTCACAGAGCGACTATATGTTTTGTCACTATTTTTTGCTAAATAGAATAAATGTCACCCAAATTAATTTCATCTGCCTTAAATTAGCTTCTTAGCATGATTTCTCACTTCAGTCAAAATTTATTTCTTCGGGAATTTAATTTCCTTCTTCGTCTCTTTTATTTGAGAGAGGGAGATTGTTCCAGAGCAAATGTCTTTTAATCTCTGGCTGGCAAGTTGGGAGGCTTGCATTTCATTAATAATTGCTGACCCTTTAGGGGAAGTATCGGAGGAGATTTCTGTTTTATTTAAGCTATTGTATGCTCTTAAGAAGGGCAGAGTGAGGCCTTTCTGCTTAATCATAGAGAAAGCTGTGAACCTTGCACAGACCAAGAAAACATTTATTTCACACGAGGGATAGTTCAGCAGGGAGTTGGTAATTAGGCAGTTTAGTTTCTTTTACTACTTTTTAATCATCTTCAGGTAGATACCACTGACAACAGCTATCCTTTAAGTAAGGCATGTGTTTGGGGAAAATATGGGGATTTGAAAATTAAACTTCTTACATAACACAAAAGAACACAGAGGGTTGCTTGATTCTGAACTGTATCCTAAAGATACTGTAAGAGTACCCAGAATGTATTCCATCTGCTCCTACAAGGCATCAGAACATTGCATGTAGGGGAGGGGGCTCATGGAGAGATCATTTTCCAACATGACAGTGTGAAGAACTCTGTGACCTTCCTAGTAAAAGAGGTGTCACTAGTCAAGATTCAGAATGAAAACCCACCTACCCTGGCCTTGGGGACATAGAAAGTGAAGAAAGCATTATGTAAGAAGATTGACCAAAACTCAGAAGGAGCAATAAGATTGTGTGATACCTGAACACTAGCCCTCTCCCTTCTTTCCACCCATCTTCAGTTAACAAAACTCTGCAAGGGACAGATATGGCCAAGAAGATAAGGGTCTCTCTGCCTTCGGCTCCCAATGAAGGGATCCAGTATCTTATCCAGCAGACAGACTGCCAGTGTTCTTTATGTTCCCTACACCTGAATTGCAGAGGGTCAGCTCCTGCTAAAAACAGCCAAGAGGTTGGGCTCCTTTTCGCTATCAAACTCCCACTCCTGGTGTGTAAGCATCACTCCAGATGAGACTCCCACTCCTGGTGTGTAAGCATCACTCCAGAAGAGACTCCCACTCCTGGTGTGTAAGCATCACTCCAGATGAGACTCCCACTCCTGGTGTGTAAGCATCACTCCAGATGAGACTCCCACTCCTGGTGTGTAAGCATCACTCCAGAAGAAACTTCCACTCCTGGTGTGTAAGCATCACTCCAGATGAAACTCCCACTCCTGGTTTGTAAGCATCACTTAAAACAAGATGAAAGCAGTGAGGCCCTTTTGTCCCCAGCCGATCTTTGGATGGAAGATTCACTCTAGGAGAGGCATGTGGAGAAGTCCACAAGAATAGAAAGTTCTAAATTCCCCCCAAATGATCTTTTGCTTTGGAATATTATGGGGACCCTCAGGGTTAGCACTATTATATGGAATGGAGGTTTTGGCACTAAGCAATTAAGAGGAAACAAATAACTGAATTCTAGTTCACCAGAGAAGAATACAGAACATGCTAGCTAAACAGTAAGAACTCTCCTAGGTTCATTACAAACCTAAAGAACTCAAAGGGACTGCTACCCATGAGCAACTAAGTAACATTAACGACACACACAATATTGTTCAGCTGTCTTCAGAATCTATCTTTAAAACACCTTCATTACTGCAAGAAGTAGCTCTGGAATTTTGAGAACAGTAACTCTGCATCCCTCTTCCACTAAGCAGAGACAATGGGGGCCAGAAGCAAATTGGATGGTGTACTCAAGTCATTGCAAGTAAATCACTTTCAATGATTTTATATCCAGCAAAACTATCCTAGAGATATGAAGGTGAGGTGAAGATATTTTAGGTAAACAAAAACAAGAAGTTTCACAGCCCATAACCTTGCCTTCCAAGAAATGATAAGGGAAATGGTTTGAGATGGTAGCTAAAAAGACTCTAGGCATGAATGCAAAACAACAAACACAAATAAACACAGAGCACCATTGAAGGTGCTCTAGATAGCACTAGAATAGAATATAAATGCTTATGTTACCTCTTCTCATTTATCTAAAAAGCAGTTGTAGACAAATTAAAATTATTCCACAATTCAGTGAATTCTACTTCTAGGTACAGATCAAAAGAATTTAATATAAAGATTCAAAATAATATTTATCTCTGTAACACTGCTCTTAGCAGCCTATGCACAGCAGCAAAAAAGGCAGTACCAATTCACAATCCATCAATTGATAAATAGAATCAAAATACAGGAGTGATAATATAGAAATGTATTTGCCTCTGTGTTTGCGTCTGCATATACGTACACACACATCCCATCCCTTACAATTTGTGGCTGCCTTTCTATCTATATGTATACACATACATATATATCTATATATATATATACTCAATTTATATACACACATATAATGTTTATTTGTATCTTATTCAGTAATAAAATAGAATGATATATAAATACATATTATAACATATATTCATTACTATAAATGAAAAACAAATTTATACAATTCCATTCATTGAGGTATCTGGAATAAGCAGGTTCTTAGAGTCAAAATGTAGAATAGAGGGTGTTAGTGACTCTTGGGAGGAATAGCTTATGGGCCATGGAGTTTCTTTTTGGGCTGATGACAAAATCAGAGGATGTCTGGTAGTGAGAACTGTGCAATGTGGCAACCATGCTTCACTGAGTTGCTTATTTAAAATGGCTAAAATAATATTTGGACATATATTTCAGCATAAAATGCTTAACTCCACACAAGAAATGATTACATAAGGCAGTATGGTGCAATTGTATTTTGTAATATACTTGACAATAATAATTTAATGGAGATGGCTGGCAATAAAACCATATTGGAATAAAAACTCATGCCAGATGGTAGTGAAGGCTTCTAGAAACAAATGGAGAATCAAAAATGGCAGAAAGGAAGGTGAATACATACTAGATCACCTCTTTTCTCCAGTACAGATTACATTTGATGAGGTAAAGTTTGTAAGAATATATGGTTTGCATCTGCCATATCTGGATAATCTGTGTGTGTGTGCGCATGCGTGTGTGTGTGCATGACATACACAAGGGGAAAGGTGGGATGGAGTTATGTAGGTATGATTTTTTTAATGCTTGTATACTTGTTAGTAATAAATTTGCTGGAATAATAAGTTAATCAGTAATGAAAGCTCAAGATGTTAAAATCAGAATTTTATTATAAAGAATTACAATGTTAGATTAGAATCAGAAAATAGGCACTTATAAAAGAAATGAACAGAGAAAGAATAAGACAAAGAATAAGCAGGGCTTAGAAAGCAAACAATGAAATGGCAGAGACAAATTATATGACCTCATAAAAACCATCAACTATGAATGGACAAGAAATCCAACCAGCAAACCAGCAGGCAGAAACTATCAGATTAGATAAAAAGCTAAACTCTTATGCCCAGCTATGTTAAAGGCTAAAACAGAGGATGCCTGAGTAATAAGAGGGGCTCCAGGTCAGCTTGGTCAATTTTTTAAGACCCTGTCTTGGATTTTAAAACAGTAAAAAGTAGGTTGAAGATGTAGTTTAATGATAGAGTGTTTGTCTAGCATTTACAAGGGCCTAGGTTCAATTCCTAGTAATTGTGTGTGTGTGTGTGTGTGTGTGTGTGTGTGTGTGTATAAAACATATATTCAATTATATATGTATACACACATATATATCTGAATAATTTTAGAAAACTTAGAAACAAAACCAAGATCCAAGTGTGCGTCTAAGTGTGTGTGAATGTGGGTCCAGGTGACTGTGGTGACATCCCTCAGAGCTACCTGTGGTTTTGAGATGACTGACATGAATTCTTGGAACTAAACTTGGAGTCTGTATCAGAAGAGATTTCTTGAAAGGCATTCTATTACTCTAGGCTCTAGATTTTTAACCATATTTTTACTTATTCACTTATTTATTTGGGAAGTGTGCTCATGTCTGAGAACAGCTGGTGGGAGTTGTTCTATGTGAATCTCAGGGATCAAGCTCAAGTCATTAGATGTGATCATAGGAGTCATCACTCCACATCTGCCAACCCCAAAGCCCAGATATAAAGCAAATGAAATAATTTATCAGAGATAAAATGGCTATTTTCATTAATAAGTGTCTCAGTCTATTAAGAATATACAACAGTTATAGTCATAAATACATCTGACTATAAGAGCCCTTCAAAATTTGGAGGATAAATGGATAAAGCAGAAGAAAATTTCAGTACCTTACTTCCCATTATGATGGGCAAGTAGGCAGAGTATCAACAAAGAAAGAGAAGGCTTTACCTAAGAGGCTTCTCGCTTTCTACTCAACATTTTCAATTCACATGAAATATTTTCTAAGATAGAATAAGGCTATGAAATTAACCTGTCTTTAACTGGATTAAAAGGACATAGTATTAACTTTCTGAGAAATAAAGAGTGGAAACATATAAATAACAACATATAAATAAAATTTGGGGATTGCATAATTTTGTAGACAATGAACAAGGAATGGCTTCTAAGAATACCATCAATAATATGAAAAGACAACTCAGAGAACCAATAAAAAAGTTTTGTGACTATGTAATAATGTAATGTGTATAAGTAACACATAAATCAGTAATAAAGGGCAATTATCCCATTCTCAAAATGGGCTAAGGATTTGAATAGGTATTTTTCCATAGAAGACCCACAAATGGTCAATAAACCTTACCACATGCTCAACACCTTTAGCTTTCAGGGGAATGCAAATCAAAGCTAGGGCTATTCCTACTTCAGCTCCAGTAGGGTAGCTGTGACAAGGAGGCAAACACAGTGTGGACTATGGCGGGATCTGCAGCCGGTGTCCACTGTTTTTAGAACTATAAAGTGGTGAGGTCATTTGGAAAAAGATCCTGTCAGCTCTGCATCCCTGAATATGCATGTGACTGAGCAATTCCACACTTAGTGCATCCCTTGAAGAACAGAAAGCACATCCACACACAAACAAACTCCTGCACGTCCACACACAAATGAACTCCTGCACGTCCACACACAAACTCCCGCATTGTTCACATAAGCCCAAAGTAGAAAGAATTCAAATGTGTAATAAAAGGATAATAAAAGGATAAATAGAATGTGGAATATGTATTCAATAGGGTGTTTGGAATCAACATAGTGAAGTACAGATGTAGGCTACAATGGGGAACACCAAGCCGAAAAGATCAAGTAGAAATGCCCACAGACAGTATAAGGGTCAAATATCCTTAATGTACTAAAATTTCTCTGTTTATTGTGTCTCAATAATGCTTTCATTTAAAAACTAAAAACTGAAGTGGAGCCAGAAAACATGAAAGAACTGCGGCATTTGCCTTTTCTTGGCAATGAGTTTGGACAGTCTGCTTATTTCTGGTCCTCAATTTCCTTGAACTAGCATGCTCTTAAAGGAAGGCCCTGGTAGTGCTCAGTAGGGGAGAGGGAATTTGTCAGTGTCTGGGGTGACATCAGAAGGTCCAAGGAGGGATTGATTCGCTATTGTTGCCACTCAGGATTTCATTCCCGTTTCTTTTCAAGGAACCTTGAGTCTTTATTTCGCACCACACCTTAAAGGTACCAGACAATCATGATCTCATGGACAGCGGGGAGGAGCTGAGGCTCCTTTAATGCTCTATGCTGTACAGTGCAGCCCTGCACAGGAAAGAATCACCTTGTTCCATATGCTCTGATGAAGAAGCCGAGGAGTTAGGTAGTGCTGCACTGTTTACTGCCCCACTACTGCCTAACCCACAGAGCTCAGAATAGCTTGGGTTCCTAGCAAAAGCTGTTTTGTTTTATTTTGTGACCCTAAAAGAAGAGGATGAAGAGCCTATGGTAATTGGGGATTTTGCCTTCATTGTGTTTCTTTAGACTGATAGTATACCCTCTGGAAACCTTAAATGCCTTGCCTCGGCTTCTCTTCCATTAATTGGTCTCCTGAAATTTAGGTGATTATTGCTTTAACTTATTTTACTTCTGGTTATTAAGGGACTCGTTAAGAAATTGCCAACTCAGGAGGGCTGTGGCGAAGCAATTACGATCCTGAAGAGGCTGATGAGTGGGAAAAGTCTAGGCTTGGTATCTGCATTGTTTCGTCTAGTTTCCCCATCGATCATTCAGGTTGATTGTAAATATCTCTACTTTAGTGATGGGAAAATAATCTGAGAAATTAGGAGATAATGGTGTGTCAACTCCTTGACTTCTCCCTCAAGCTTTTTGTTAAAATGTAGATAGGCCTTTCAAGAAGAAGGGATGGTGAAGTGCCTCTCTCTGTTATTGATGCCCCTTTATGCTAATCAAGCAATATTACCATACTGCAGTAGCCTGATCATTTAATATTCTACATCTGACAAAAGTACTGACAGGAAATAGAAATTTTAATTACTTCTAAATTATGGAATATTAGAGCTGAAGAAATTTGAAAGCACTAGTGTGCCATTTCGCACACTCTAAGAGCCCAAGATATACATACGTGTGTTAGCTTCCCTGTGTCCACATCATTGATGTGTGACATTATGCAGTATTTAATATAAAGGGTAAAGTGAATTCATTAGTCTTTCCAAGAAACATTTTGTCTATAGTCAGTTTCATTTAGATGATTTAAAACAACCAATTCAATGAGTGAGAGTCCTTCTTCAGTGGGAACACACTACATGGGCTTAGCCAGTCTTTATATATATATATATATATATTATATACATACATATATATTATGTTTTTATATATATATATATTATAGGCCTCTGGATACACTTGAACTCAATGTAGCTTTGTTTTCTTGGCTGAGCAGTTTGGTTTGCATGAGTTCAATGGTACATAGAGCCCAGGTAAAATAATTTCTTGATAACTTACAAGAACAGATTATACAGTCATATGTTGTCTTAATTGGAGTTTCTATTGCTGTGAGGAAACACCATGACCCTTGGGAAGGGAAAGGTTTATTTACAATTACAACTTTCAGGTTCCCTGCATCAGTGAAATTGACTAGAAATTGAAGGCAGAAATCTGAAAGCAGATACTGAAGCAGAGACCATCGAGGAATGCTGCTTACTGGCTTGCTCTTCAGAGCTTGCTCAGTCTGCTTTCTTCCCTACCTAGGGGTAGCACTGCCCACAATTGACTGGGCCCTCGAAGATCAATCAATCAAGAAAGTGCCCCACAGACTTGACTTAGGCCAGTCTCACAGATGCATTTTCTCAATTGAGAGTCTTTCTTCCCAAGTGACTTTAACTTGTATCAAATACATAGAACTCCCCAACACACATGGTTTGGGGAGTAAGAGGTTCCATCTCTGAGGCAGTAACTCAGTGGTGCCAACGCAGGGGTGGGCTTGATAATAAAGCATGTAAGGAGTTAGAGATGTTCTGATTTCTACATCCAGAACAACTTAAAATGGAGTAGTACTTGATTGTAGCTAAGTGCTCACAGGTTGGGATGGATTCCTGAAGAAGTGAAGATGAGCCCTTGCATAAACTCATGGGGATTGTAAAGACCTCTTGCTCTTCCTTCTTTCTATAGCTCTAGTAAGTGCATATTAAGACCAGAAAGCTTGGCTTGTAGATGCTCATTTTATTCAACTCTAAAAGTTGAAAGAGAGACCTAGGCAACAACAACAACAAAATCCAAACCTCTGCACCGTGAGCTGTTGGGCCTGTGTTGACAGGGCTCCGCCCTTTTCTGCTTTGGCCTAGGGACTCTGTCTATCTTAGGCCTCAGCAAAAGGCCTCAAATGGCCTTTTCTTGGCTTGGCTTCTGTGGTGAATGAACTCAGCACATTTTTGACAGAGATAAAGGCTGGCTTTTAAAAGGCCTTCTTTAGAGAGACATAAATCTCTCGCTGCTTAGGAGTTACACTGTTTATAAGGCAAACTTTTATGTCCTTGCAACCAGAAAACTTCCCTGACTGTAGTGCCTCATAAAAGTCACCTGTCCACAAACACTGGGGGCGGGGGTAGCAAATTGTGGTGAACAGTTTCACTGCCCAGTCAAAGGCCTTAGGGATGGGCTTCAGGTATTTATTTTTTTAAAAAAAATATTTAACTTTCTTTGTGTAATATAAATAATGGTGAGTATTTCATTTATTTAGTTATTAATATTGAGCTTACTTCTCTGTAAAGTTAGTTTAGTCTACCAAACCTTGGGTTTTGGTTCATAGCACTTTTCCCCAAAGACATAAACATTGACTTTTCCCTCATAATTTCTGGTGACCCTAACTTCAGTCACCCAGAATTCTAAAATTGTTCGTTCTCTAAGGAGCCCATACATTGCCTCTGTTTTTCTATTTCTGCAGGTAGTGAATGCCTGAGTCACTTTAGCCTTGAAAGGCAGCACCCGGTGGCAGTCGTCAGAGTTCTGCTTTGTATCTTAGCTGGCGACTGAAGTTGTGTCTCTAGGCTGTTTGAATGGTCTCTGTTGTCACATGACTTTTCTGTGTGCATTTTATTCTTTTAATGCTTGTTTTAAAAAATAAATAGTAGTTCTTAGTTTTAAAATAGATGATCATTGCTTGCTTAGTGAAGAGGCTTTTAAATGTTGTTTAAGAAGTTTTTTACAGTGGTTGTTTGGGTTTCTATCTCTGTCTTTCTCTGTTTGTCTGTCTGTCTCTGTGTATGTGTGTGTTTCTCTGTCTCTGTCTCTCTCTTTCTCAGCATGTGCATTCACATGCACAAACACACTCACATGCACGCACGCATGCACACACACACACAAGACAAACTATTGAATCCCTCCTTTCTCCTCCTCCTTATTGTCTTCCCTATTGTGATAGGAATTGCTAGCTCTCTTTTTCTACTACAAACTTTAAAGATCGTTTGTCAAACTCTCAAATTTTCAGTTTATTCAACCGATATAACACTAGTATTAATCTAACCAAGAAATCATGCTTTAGATCAATGAAGTACAGAAACAAAACAATTTATTTTACCATTATTCCTCCTCTAAGACTCTTCTTTTTGCCATTATTTCTAAATATTTGGCACAGATGATTTCATTTTCCTCAAAGAATAGTTCTTTCAGAATAGATTTACTGGTAATTATGAGTTATCTTAGATCTGAGAGAATATTATTTTCTTTACTGTGGAGGGATAACTCCACTATATTTTTTTCCACTGTCTTGTTGCTTTCATAGTTTCTGCTGAAAAGTCCTCTGTTCTCATCCTTGTTTCTCCATAAAGTGTTTTTCCCTCTTGGGGTACATAGAAGGCAAGGATTTTAGCTAGAGATATGAAACAATTACTGCAAAGTGTCCTTATTCCATATTGTTTGGAGCCAGGAGTATTATTTTTAAAACTGTTTACAAAACTATGGTTCTTACTAGTATCCTCTGGATTGTATTGATTTTCTTTAAGTCCAACCCAGTATACTCCAAATTCTGTCTTGCCTCTTGCAGGTGGCGCTTTTCATGTCATGATTTTCCATAGTTTGATTACACCAGGGCTTTGATTATAAGGCTAACTTCTGCCCACTGAATTGCCTTGGCATTTTGTAAAGTGTTAGTTTATTGTATATATATACGGAGATATATCTGAACTTCATGTTTGGTTTCTTTGAGTTAAATTCCTATCTAGGAATTATTACTATACAGGCTTAATTTCTGTGAGTTTACATTATATATGTGTGTGTGTGTGTGTGTGTGTGTTTCAAAAGTGTTTAACTTTTTCCAAATGATTTTATTGTTTTAGATCCTTTCTGTTTCTATATAAACTTAAGAATTGGTTTGCCAATCTTTCAAAAATTATCTTTAGCTAAATTTTAATTGTATCAATTTTATTGGTATTACATTGTCTATAAATCTATTTTGGTGGCAAGTAAATAGTAATATTGCTGAATATTTCATGAATACATTATATTTATTCAGATTCTGATTCTTGAAGCAATGTTTCACAGTTTTCAGTTTATTTTTCTTATTCCTAAGAACTAAGAGATGGCTTATTGACTCATGTGCCTGCCATGTGGGGATCAGAGTCCATATACTCAGAACCCCTGTAAATAGCAGTTGTGCCTGATGGCCTCATCTGTAATTTCAGCATGTGGAAGGCAGGAACTGGAGATCAAGAGCAAATTGCCTAGCTAGACTAGCCATTTCAGTAAGATCTAGCATATATATATTCAGACATATAAGGCAGAGAGCAATCAAGGAAGAAGACCTGCTATTGACCTCTGACCTCCACACATAGGTATGCAAATGAAAGCATGTATACATACATACATGTACATATACACACAAAGTATATAAACATGCACTACACACAAAAAATAATATAACAGCAAATCTTTGGCTAATATTGCTTCATGCACATACTCACTTCATTTTAATGTCTAATTTTGTGTATAGTGCTGTTGGTTTTTTAATTGTTAATTTTATATTTTGATGCCTCAGTAAACTTATTTTTCAGTTCTAGTAGCTTTTATTTTTCTATATTTCACTATTTCCTGAGATAGCTGATTGTGTGTTCTGCAAACAAGCAGAACCACCTTTTAAATGTGATTATCTTTTATTTCTTTTTATTGCCTTATTATAATAGCTGGAATTTCCAGAAGTATATTGAATAGTGTTAGAGTAGACACCCTTGTTGTGTACCTAGGTAAGTTTTTCATTAAAAATACATATTCTGAAATGTATAATTCAGGTGACCATTCATTCTTGAACAAACTTTAATGTTTTGATTTTTCAAGAATTATTTTCTCTATTTCATATTAGTTGTTGAAATTGTTGACATAATTTTCATAATGTTCCTTTGTTGTCTTTGATGTTTCTGTAAGGTCTGTAGTGATGCCAGATGCTTTTGTTCCTGACACTGGTAATTCATTTCTCTTTTCATTCTTCTTAACTGAGTCTGGATAGAAAAAAATATATTACCTTTTTTTTTTCTGCTAAAATATACTGTGCTTTCAGAGAACTTCACTTTCCCAAACTTAATGATTTTGTTCTTTAACAGTTTCATTGCTGCATCTGCTTAGTTTGTTTACCATTCTCTTCTGAAAGTTTTTAAAGAAGAAAACTGAAGTCTTTGATCTGGAGCATTTCTTCTCCAGACAGACCTTTAATGCTGTGTTTTCCTAATGCTTAAGAATGCATCCTTAAAATTTAGGTGTTTTAATTTTCAATATGTTTAAAATAATTACTTATTTACTTTTAAAACTATGTCTGTGTTTAATACTTGTTTCCAAATATTTTAAATTTCATAGTTATTTTGTTATTACATGTAGTTTAATTTCATTTGACCAGAAACTATATTTTATTTTTGTATTTTTAAATGATGTCTTTCATAGAGTAATATTTTTCACTGTAATGAGATCTAATAGAGTTTTAATTTTATGGATTCTATTTTTGGGGTCAATTATAAGAATTTTTTTCCTCTAGGCCATGTTCATAAGGATTTTTTGAGTTTTATATTTTCACATTTATGTCCATAATCCATTTATGTAGTAAAATGTATAGAGTTTGAGACTTGTTTTCATTTTACTGCTTTCCCCTTTGGCCTGAAGGGTGGTCCTGTTGCCACAGCACCATTTGTTGTTAAGGCTCTCCTTCCTCCAATGACTCCTTTGTCATAATTAATAGGTCATAACTGTATGGACTTCCCCCTGGATGTTCTCTATTGTTCTGCTGATAATTATTTTGGTAGTAAAATTTAAGATTGAAATTTTTTTCTCATTTAGTATTTATTTCTCTCATATCTAATTCCCAAAATAACTTTGTCTGTAAAGAAACTGGTATGTCATTGCATATGGGTTTGTAGGTATGTTCACCAGACCATGAGCATGTAGAGGCCAGAATATAACCTCAGTTACCTTCCTCCTGCTTGTCTACCTCATTCTGTGAGCAGGGTCTCTCACTTACTTGAAACTCACCCTCATGGCTAACTTGACTGTGCAGCAGGGTCTCTGGGACCCCCGCCTCCATCCTCTCCCCCACCACCCGGTTACGGATGTGGACCGCCACGCTTGGCGTTTCACGTGCCTGCTGGGAACTGAAGCTCAGCTCTTTCACCACTAAGCCACATCTCTAGCCCTCCAGCCTTTTCAGACTTTGATGAATATTTACTCATACATCAGTTTTAAAAAAACTGGCATTTTTAGTATATTGAGACTTCTTCTTCATGCGCATGCCAAGCCTCTCCAGGTACTCAGTTCTTTATTGACTTTAAACATAATTTTCTAATTTTAATTGTACAAAACTTGTTTTCAGACTTCTTTATATGCAGGTATTTCAGACTTTTTGAGGTAATGTAAATGGTAATACAGTAATCTCAAACTATACGTGTCCATTGTTAAAATATAGAGAATGCAGGAGATTTTTACATGGTGGTCTTGCGCTGCCCTATCTCTGCAGTCACTTGCTCACCCTCTAGTTCTTTTGTAAGTTCTTCGAGAACCCAATGAGGAAGTGAGGTTTTCCAGATAGGTCGCCATGTGGTATGCTGAAAGAGACAGCTTGCCTTATTTTTTTCAGTGTATACATTTTTCTTTCTTTCTCCTTGTCTTATTGCTTTTGAAGAGTCTTTAGTTGGGCCAGATATTGCTTTAATCTACAGCTGATTTTGCCACATTGCTGGCCAGTACCTTCCAAAGTAAGCTACTCAATGTCTCATAATTGACTAGACTTCCCACTCTGTGAGAATATAAACAATTGTTTTCTGTGTGAGGTATCTGGGGAATGTTTGCCTCAGGTTCTTTGAATGGGTTCCTTTCAGAAAACTCATGTGATTGCCTCACAGATAGGCCCTAGTTATTCTCCCGAACTCTCTGGAACTTTCCAGAGCATGTTTGGCACAGCTCTTATTTTCAGTAGTCTTATCTTTACAAATTACCAACTCAAAGATTCTGGCCCCTGAGCAGTGGACTGGGTCCAGCCCAGGTGTCACTGTATCCACATCCCTGCTCTTGCTGTTTAAAAGCTTTATATGAATTTTGTCCCATGTTTTAATCATCCTGTGTGGGATGCAAGTAAATCTGAGTCTATTTGACTCAGTGTCTTTCAGAAACTTGTTTGACTGTTCCATTCCAAGCTCCACTATATACTTGTAAGCAGACGACACATAGAACAAGCCATCACCACAAAGAACTCAGAAGAATTTTCCAAATCCCCTGGCCCTGATGCTTACTTATTGCCTTTGATATCTAAATATTTGCCAGACCCAGAAGTATCTGCATATGTGAAAGAAGCCAAGTTTTTGTTTAAGTTAGCTGAATGTACTGTGGCACTATGCTAAATATGGAAGGGAGAGCACACTGAATGGGAAGCATCTATAGAGGCAGAAAGGCATCCATACGCAATAGTGTCCTTTCCTAATGTCCCAAGAAGATGCTCATACTATTGTTGAATTGGAGCTAGTGTTGGAATATTGTGGGGGTTTCTGGGATCAAGAACATAGAATAGATTTTTTTATGATCAAGTTAATATGAGATTTACTATTTGAAAGAAAATAAATGAGCATTTAATGAGAATTATGTTGGTCTTTCCCCGTCCACTGCTTCTGTGACATCCACTTAACAGGGAAATGTACTTTCATGGATTTTTTTAAAATATTCTTTAATTTTTCATTCAAAAAAATTTTACACTTCCTCCCCTTCTCCCAGTCCCCTCCTGCTCCCCCACTAACCCTCCTCCCTCCCCCTGCTTCCTTAAGAGGGGGCAGGGTACCCTGCCCTGTGGGAAGCCCAAGGCCCTCTCCCCTCCATCCCGGCCTAGGAAGGTGTGCATCCATATAGACTAGATTAAAACATCATTTACTTTTATACTTTTATGTATCCCATACTATTTAAGCAAGTAGAATGAAGAAATTGTGGCTCACAAGTTTACCTGTGTCTTTAGGACTGTAAGACCAATATTCATAACACATTGAATACCAACCATCCTAGCTTTCTATTGCAAAATATGAAGGAGAAGAAGCTAATCTCCATTTTATGCCATGTGTCCATGTGAGTTTCTTCAAAACTAATATGAAAAGTTCACCCCTTCTTAAATTAATTCCTGTCTCCCTGTGCCACATTTTCCAATATACACACAGTCCTAAGCCCAGTGTAGGCATTGCTGATCCAAGCGGTACAGCAATAGAATGGTGTTAATCTATATTATTTCCTTTTTACGTTGTCCGTATGTGTGGAGGAGTCAAATAAACTAACATGCTTTCATCTTGAACTCGTCCCAAATAGGATATCTGTACTTGGAATTATGTTTTCGTGCTTTCCTAATAAAAACCATGCAGGGAAATAGAGGCAACTCTTGGGCTGACATTGCATTTGAGTTAAAATCTGGTATCTTGACACCATTGACAACTCTGACAGCTGGAGCAACAATCACCTCATCACATCTCTCAGTCATGTCTCTCCTGGCTTTTGGCATCCTTCCTGCCTAAATTTTTATCAGATGAGCACTTTTCCCTGGCAAGTCTTTTAAATGCCTTCAACTTGTTTTATCTCTGAACTGTAGCCCTTTGCCCCCCAATGTCATTTCTCACATGTATGACTGGAGGGTATTCGGAACAAATTATTTAAGAATGCAGCTTTGGAGAGCAACATTTTTTTTTGGCCTTTTCCTCTTTCCTTCCTCTTTCAAAACATCAGAGCTTTTCTCCCTACAGGGACCTGCATGGGCATTTATGCATTTTCTAAAAGCTACTTGATGGTCTTGCAATTGGAACCATTGTTGTGAACTTGGGTTGTGATACTCCAGCGCTAACTCTGCCCGGGTTCAGTCTTTAGCATTGTTGTCTTTGGCTTTGCTTTGTTCACAATAATCAAGACCTTGGGGTTGCGATCAGCACCGCAGACCTCAAAGGCGTCCCTTATGTCCTAGCCCAGTGCTCCATTCAGAGGCTCCTCACCTGAATGGCAGCTCTTGGCCCCCTGAGACTCAGCTGTGATCTCTGTGGAGGTGGGATTTCTTCAGCTTTCAGTTCAGCTGAAAAGCAAACTTGACGACAGGGAGTAGACCTCAAGAGTCAAAAGATAGAACACGGACCAGGTCCAGGTGCCCCCTGTGAATGTGGTAAGATCGCCTGCCTGACACATGGAGCCTTGCAGAGTTTGCCTTCGGTTGTCCTCTGCTCTAATAATCCTCAGCTTTTACTGGATGGTCAAGTATTTGCCCCTCAACACCTGGAACATGTCTTATTTTATATGCTTAGGGCTGAACAAAGATGTATGTTAGTAATGCAAATCTTTGCAAAGCAAAATTAATAATAATAGTGATAACAATTATTTGTTAAGTAGATGAAAAAAACAACAAAATATGTAAGAGCTGTCATATGGAAATTGATCTCTCATCCCTGAGTCCAATCTGTTCTGTTCTCCTTTCTTCATCAAATCCTATAGCAAAAATGGCCCACCTTTGAAAGTTGGTACTCCAGTGGATAAAAGAGGGGCTAATAATGAGCTAATAACTGAGTCCCTCCTTACTTGCATCCTGTTAGAAGACTTTGAAGTAGGTTCTAAAAAGTCATGTGCTCTACTGGGTAGAATAAGAAACAGCATTAGCATTAGAAAGAAGCATCATGTCCTCATCATTATCATGGATGGACCACATGAGGATGCTGTCAGCTATACACCAAGTGTCATTCTTCCCTTTGTCTTGGTAGTTAGGTTTGTTGAGAAGTAATACATGTCCAAGAACGTTCACTCATTGAAAGCAAAAGAGTTCAGTAGCAGGCAGAATGTTTACAGAGTTGTAAAGCTGTCAGCATTTTCTCATCTTCGAATATTTTTGTCACCATCCCTGCAAAGAAATCCCATTTCCATGAGTCTCTTCATGTGCCTCAATTCCCAAAGTATCAATTGCTCATATCCCCCATTGCCGATTCTGAATAGCCCCTATAAATAGCTTTAGTCTTTGATGACTGGCATCTTTTTCTCAGCATGCCATTTTCAGCATCCATTCACACTACAGTGTATGGGTGACTATTCCATTTCTTTTTAGAGATGAGGAGTTCATTGCATGGATATGCTACCTCTTATTCATTCCAGCGGACAGAACCACTAAGTTTCTGCATGCATGTTCAAAGAGCCAAACTCTCTACTTTTGTTTTAAACATTTCACTTTGAATTTATCTGAATGTGCTGATATACAACTACAAATCAGTCCGGTATATCTTCCTCCCAGTTTGCCCAGATGTGGTCATCTTGTTCAAACACACATCAAACATGGTACATAATATTATATCATGTAAGATCCTGGAATTCCTCCCTTTATCACACTAATATTCTTCACATATCAAACTTGATACAATGATACCACATCATGTAGAGATCCGAAATTCCTCCATTGATCACACTAGTATTCTTTTTTGAGTTAAACTGCCCTGGTTCCTTTATCAGTCTGTTCACCTAGAGCAGCTCCATATTCTTTCTTTGTCTTTAAGACTTTGACATTCTGAGAGTAGTGATCAGTTATTTTATGAACTATCCCGCCACTTGAATTTCATTCTTATTTTTTCTTCATGGGTAGATTAAGGTGATGGTAACAATACCATGTTGCTTACTGTATATACTGTTTCAGGAGGTATGTGGCATTGGTTTGTCTAATTACAAGGGATACTAACTTGTCTAAGGCAGTAAGTATCTAGAGGTTCCTGAGAAGCTACTATTTCCACTTTGTGTGTGTGCGTTAGATACTTTGCGATTATGTGAATATCTTATTTTATACTTTATTTTTTATCAGTTTTAGAATTCACTGGAACTTGCTTGTAACAATTGCTGTGGTGCCTGCTAGGTGGTAATTTTTTTTCACTTCCATCATTTAATTCTACCTTTAGTTAAAAATTTACTATAGTAAAAATTTCATGTGTTCTCTTACTAATTTAAGTACTTGTTGATAGCACTGTGATCTCATGCATTCTGATTTTAGTTGATGAGTTTAAATCTATTTCTATCATTTTTTATTTAATGAGACTATTTGTCTATTGGGAGGCCCTTCTCATTGACTCTGTATGGTCTTTTTTTTCTCTTTTTTTCATGTATCTTTGGTTATTACAATGCCACCCATTATTTTCTTTTCTATACTTATCTTCTACTTTTCTTATTGTAGGTCTGGAGGCAGCCTTTCCCCAGAGAAATTTGATAAATTTTACCAGAGAAAAATAGAAATCAGGACATGGACACTGTTTACTTTCTTATACAAATTAGTACGCCCTGGCCAGGGAGAGCATGGCTCCCACTGAGCCGGACTCTCCCACCCTAACCATTCATCAAGAGAAAGTACTGCAGACTTGCCTATAGGCAGTGTGACAGAGGCATTTTCTCAACCGAGGCTCCTCTTTCCAGGTCAGTCTAGCTTGTGTCAAGTTAACATAAAACTAACCTACACGCTGTACTACAACTTGTTTGTAGTTGCCCCACAGAGTAGGGGTTCAGAGCTCAGACCAATGATATCCCTGGCACCAAGAGAATATAGAAACACAGTACTTCCATCATAAGACTTTCTGCGGAGGGAAGGGGCTGCACCCCAGCTGGTGGGCTTAGTTTGAATGAGGAAGAGACAAGTAGCTTTGGCTCTTATCACGATATCACGAGTGGGAGTGGGTTGGCACTGAGGCTTCATGTGTGTAGGCTGGGGTTTCCATGGTTTGAATTTCCCTTCCAGAAATAAAGGGCTGGAATTGTTCTTAGTTTAATGTATTATGCAGATCTGAGGCAAAGGGGAAAGGGGTTGAAGATAGAAAGTTGCCAGCAGCCAAGTCATGAAGTAGGTGCTCTTATATATCAGAAAATCCTAAGCAAGCCACTAGTAATCCAATTGGAAGTAATAAATGAGTTGGTGGGTTATAGGATATCAGATAATGATATCACAAAATAACTTTCTTGCTATATATTTCCAATGAACGATCCAAAAGTGAAATTGAGCAACTAATTTTATTCATCATAGTATAGAAATGTATAAAATATGTAGAAATAAATCCAACAGAAGAATTACAAAATGTCTACTACAAAAACTTACATTACTGAAATATTAAAAGAAACCTAGAAAAAAAATTCTATATTCATTTCTGTAGGAAGGCAGACTGGGTCAGCCTGGAGGGCTACCCATGGATTCTGTTGTTGCAGAGTGAATTCAAATGCCAAAGATTTCGTTTTATTTTATAACATTTCTTCTTGTGTCATTCCAGTTTCACCTGTGAGATATGTTAAGGCAATGGACACTAAGGCCATGGAGGACTTAGAGACTCAGTTCTCGCAGTCAGTGTGAATCCCCTGAGGGTTCCTTCCTTAATTTTGGGAGAACCTCTGATATTCAAATATTACTGTGATTAGAGCTCTAATGTCACTTAAGGTTACAATGGTTTGCTTTCTCCTTTAGGAGATGTTTTGAGTTGTTTTAGAAATGTTTTAAAGTACAAAAGTCAATTGGTGTTCTCTTTGCTAGTCTATCATTAACTTTTAAAGGAAAAAAATAGATTTCTAAGTGGATCAAATCACAAGTCTCTGTTTCAGTTTTCCATAACTCCTTATATATTTGTTTATTTTAAATTTGTGAATTTGAGTATAATTTTAAGAGATGGTCACTGCTCTGTGGAGATCTGTATGGTTTTTTTCCAGCAAGTACTATTTCAGGATCATCAAGATTAGTGATGTCCCAATGACCATTCTGTCCTTGTATGGAGGTATGCTGGCTTCAGTTGGCTATTAATTAACCCTTGACATGTTGATAAGACATAACATTTGATATGCACAAAACTAGGTCTTTGTTGGATAGCTTCTCAGTTTTTAAATATGATAATGTCTTCTCGTCTTTTAAGAGAATGCTTATATGTTCAAGGATGCTTTTCATAAATGTTTGTGTTGTGAGGGACATGGCGTTCCTTCCCTCTGAGGAGCAGGTTTGTTCTTGGGCAAAGGCAGATGGAGTAGTTGAGAATTATCTGCATCCAGGAGTGTGGACCTCACGAGTGGCCTGGTTCGCTAAAGGACTAGCGCCCAGGGTCCATGTGCTGCGGTGGGTATTCATTCAGCTGTTGTTCCTTTGTTCTGATGGGGTCAATGCCTCTTTGAGATGCAGCCAATGAACTCAGATAGGGATTGTCTTTCTAGGCTAGAATTAGGAGTTGCAGTCACAGGTTGTCCCCGGAAATGATTTTTTAAAGTGTTCCTCCCTAATCCATCATCTCTCTCCTGGTTGTCAACACTGAAATTTCAGGTTTGCTCAATGTGTGAGAGCATCAGTGAAACTCCACAAATGTGTCTTCAATTTCACACACGCCTGCAGGCTTCTGAATAGCGTATTTATTGATAGGCAGCAGAGCCTATTAACATGCATAAATCCAGAATAGAGTTTGCCCAAGTGATGGAGGCCGTCATCCAGGTGGTCCTACTCACAGCGTCGATTGTCTTGTGTCTTTAGCAGATGGAAGGAACTGACTCCTCTTCCCCCAAAGAGGTTGCATTCCCACGACTTGTGATGCCACCCAGTTACCCAGAACACATGGCATTCAGTATTCACAGGCAGGGATACTCTGGACAGAGCAAGGCAGGGACCTAAGCTGGTCCATTTGACTTGAACAAAAGAAAGGGCAAATGACTTCTGTTTTGACTGTGACTAGGGGATTGTATTAAAGGAAGAGTTCCCACAAGTGGAGCGAGGTTCACATAATTTGAACTTCCATACTAGTGTCAAGAGACACTACAGATTGCCCAGATAACAGGTACAGAGGAAAGAGGAGACGCTTGTCCCTGAAAGCTATCAGGGATCAGTACCAAGACTGGAAATGTGGCCCTTTTGCTGCTGTGAGTAAAGTTGTAGTAACCTTTCAGGTGTGCGCATCTCGATGGAAGCTGTGAGGCATGGGCTTTCTAGAAAGACAGGAAGCTAGAGATGGGGTTCAGATCCCTCGCACCTCTTCATCTGACCAAGAACCAGACGCGTTCTTGTCCATCAAATTTACCAAGCCTGCGAATGCAAACACTACTGCAATAGAGACTTCTGGGGTAATTAAATAAACTTTGGGTCTGAAAACTCATATTAAAATACTGGAGACAAGGAGGGACTTGCTCTTGAAAGTCTGCACTCCACCTGATCCTAGGTATAAAGTGTCCCTGAATATCTCCTTAAGCCAGAGTTCTAGAAGATAAATGTAAAGCCCCAGATGTATAGTCATCCAAAAATATTTTTGGAAAGTAACAGTAGTTAAATGCAATAGAGAAAAATTTAAGCTTGAATTTACTGGAATATTGCACACCAACTTATGTATGTAGTTATTTTTAAAGTAAACATATATGTGTGTATACATATGTATATACATATATGTACATATTAGGAAATATGACAGATATACTGGAGTTCCAAACCCATTAAATACATCTTACTTCTAGATAAATAATTATTAATACCTTTTAAATTAAGTTAGAAATAATAAATATTATCAGAGAGGATAAGTTTAAGGAGAAAATAGTTTTTTGTCCAAACTTTGGAAGATGGAGTTGAATCATGGGGCTAGCAGAATACGGGAGCAGTGAACAAATGACTCCTTAGTTAAGTCTAGATCCTTTAGTGTACTGATGTGACCTGGACAACAGGTTCTTTCTAGAAGAGAGCTTTATATGGTCAAGTTGGCCAGGTTTTAAAAATGTTTTAAAGTTAAAGATGAGGTCATGTTCAGATAATGACTGCACACTCAGGGGACCCTCATGTGAGACACAGGGAAAGAACTAGCTTAAACTCTCAATAACATCAGATATGGGGATGATCACAAGGGTGATGTGGGATTCCCCTCGGTATGCTGTGAATGTTTTATTGCCATTGGTTAATAAAGAAGCTGCTTTCAGCTAGTAGCTTAACAGAATATAGCCAGGCTGGAAAAGATACATAGACAGAGAGAGAGTAGGTAGAGTGAAGGAGAAGCCATGTAGTCTGCGCGGGAGACAAGACGCCTCCACCAGAGCCCACCGAAACTGTGTGGGTAGGTCACAACCTCGTAGTGATGCACAGATTAATGAAGATGGGTTAGTTTAGGATATAAGAACTAGCTAGAAATATGCCTAAGCTATTGGCCAAACAATATTGCAAATAATATAGTTTTGTGTGATTATTTTGAGTCAGGGCAGCCAGAAAATGAACAAACAGCCTCTCCCAACATGGGGTCCCAGATAAAGCCTTATGAAATGATAAAAGACACAAAGATGGGAAACTGGAAGGGAACAAGGCTTTCAATCAGAAAAACTTCAAGTAAATTTTAGTACAAAAATATCATACATATTTTAAAAACTCACTGTTGAACTAAACAGATTTGATTATAAAAGAGAGAATATTGGTAAATTAATGGCTATATTTAAAGAAAGCTCACAGAATGCAAACCCAGACACCCTTAGATGTGGAAAGTAAAAGAGTGTAGATGAAAAGAGTTAGTGAGCTTTCCGTTTGGCATATCAGGGTTTCAAAGAGAGGGCAGTAAGTTTAGGAGAGAAGATAGAACCTGAAAATTCCTTAAAGTGATTAAAAAAAAAAAAACAAGCAAAAACACCTGGAGCATATAGGCAATGTATTGTAGGGCAAGCAGTATAATTTTTTTTGTAAAAGTCCAGCTCAGAAAAGAATTCAACGTGAAGAGCACAAAAGACAAAGAGATGATTTTGTGAGTAGCTGGAGAGGAACCAAAGCAGCTCCACCTACCAAGCCCTCATCAGATGACCTGGGCATTGGCGTGACTCCGGAAGATGCAGGTTTCTCGCCAACAAACAGAGGCAATACTATGATGCTTGGCCTCGGGACACCAAGGGAGATAGATAAAGAGTCTGGAATTGTGCAAAAAGTCAAACTGTCCTTTAAGGATGCATGGAAAATAAAAGTAGTAATAATAAAATGGTATGGATGGGGGGGGGGAAGCTTTGCTATCGGCTCATTTACCTAAGAGTTAAAAGCTTGTAGCAGAGAAAATGGGAATAATGCTGGAAACAAAAAGCAAAAGAGGAAAGATGGGCGGAACGGCAGCTAATCATTATACTAAATGCTTACTTGTAAAACTTTGCACCACTGCCAAACCTAAGGTTAAGTCAGGGGAAGTTCCGAGTTCGATGTCCAGGAAAAGGATGCTGGTGCTGGTTTTAGATCTATCTATCTATCTATCTATCTATCTATCTATCTATCTATCTATCTATCTATCTTCTATCTATCTGTCTCTCTGTCATCTATCATCTATCTATCTATCTATCTATCTATCTATCTATCTATCTATCTGTCTCTCTGTCATCTATCTATCTATTTATCTATCTGTCTGTCTCTCTGTCATCTATCTATCTATCATCTATCTATCTATCTATCTGTCTCTCTATCATCTATCTATTTATCTTTTTATTTTTGTGTTTGTTTTGAAGTACTAGAAATTGACCAGAGTATCACACATACTAAGTAGACACTCTACCACTTAATAACTTAATTTTTAAAAAGATGCCTTATAGCAAATAACCACCAGCACAATAGAAATGATGTCAATTCCAAATCGGTTCCCATCCACTCCTTGCTTCACATGAGGTATCATCCATCTCAAGTGGGTGCAGCCACTATATTGACTGTGGTGTTTTCATTAACGTTCAGCACTTAGAAGCTTTTAAGTTCTATTATTTTTGTGTGTTGTGGATTATAAATATTGCTTTTAAAATATTCCAACCAATAAGACTTGGAGAAAGGAGAGGACCAAATTATCTTGCAAATAGTTCTCTGACCTCCACAAACTGCTCACACACAAGTGCATGTACATATGGGCACACACATGAGTGAAGTCAAACAAACACATATATACATTAAGTAAAAATCAATAAATATTAAATAAATGAATAAAATGGAACCTACTTCTTCCTTTGTTTCCTTAATACCCCTTTGAGTTTTTTCATGTTTTATGGCGAGCAATTCTAATAAACTATACTGCACACAACAAGATTATTACTACGTGTATTTAAAGAGAAGTAATAATGCATGTTGCCTTCTTGATTCCCTTTGTCTTCTTTCCCTCCATTTAATTGGATACATTTTAAAAATTGTGAACATGATGAATTTTTAACTCCAAATGAGCGCAATTGGGTTTGGCTTGGGTTTTGTAATTTATTAGGTAAGATGGCGTGTGGAGTCACTTCCCAGAGTGGAGACCGCGGGCTCAGGAATGTCTTTGATAGGATGCGTCATCTCTCATTTAGTTGACCTATACACCTGGAGAGAGCTAAGGTGATACCCAAAGCAGGAGATGCTCCTACTGGTTCAGAGAGGGAGAGACACAAGTGATTGCACTCTGACATAATCTAAGTGTAAAATGTTTCTATCCAGTATTATTTGTCTGGCATTATGTCTCCTAAGAGCCTCATCCTCCCAGCCAAACGGCGTTCTTCATTATTCCTGCTTCCGGCCTTTCACATTGCAAATTCCCAGTCTTAACTAAGAATACTTTGCCAGGGAAATTCCTTCTCTTCCTTTCTGTTTATTAAAATCTGTTTTTTAAAGGGCTCTTGAAGGCCAAACCCAGACTCTTTCAGTCCAAACTTTTATTTTAACATTCATAGCATTTATAATCTGTTCCACACTGCCTAAACATTCTAGGTCTTTTCCAATTCTAAAACCAAAATTAAACTCTCATAGAACACATGACAAATAGGAAAGACACATTTCAAATAATGATAATTCCCTTTTGTGGGTTATCTCTTCCCTTACACTATTTAATATGAATGCACAGTGGAAATACCATTAGGTTTAGTTTTTATGCTACTGTAGCAGCTTCGTCAGTCCCCAGGTTTTCCCGTTGCACTCATTGTTATCTCTGTACCCGATGTGCTGCTCTTTCCTCAATCTCCGCTTTATGGTCTCTTCTCTATAACAACAACAAAGACCTCTGCGATGTCAATCTTTGTTGAGCAATTTCCTCCCTTTGGAGAGCTGTTTGCTCAGAGTAGACGTTAGGACTTGGGAGTAAGTGGGAAGAAGATGAGAGCATCTTTGGGTCCAGGTGACTGTTAGGTACCAATTTCATGTGTGAGAGTGCTGGTACCCCCAGGATCCTTGACCTCCCTACATATACTTATTCTTGTTGGTTATTTAATGAAGGATATAAAACTTGTTGAACAATTGTTTACTCTTACCTTTCACTCATGTTACCTCTCATGTGTTCATGTCATTTCCAGAGAGAGATGGGAAGGCATTTGTGTGAATCCAGGGTCCATGATTTAGACTCCTTTCGCGTTTATGTCCCTTAACACACCCTCCCCACAAGAATGTAGCAGATGTGATGTCATTGTCCTCGGTATTTGATTGAAAAATTGGAATGTTCCCAGATCTTCCTTGTGTTTCTCAGACCCGTGTCAATTATGAGATATGCATTTGGCAAGGAGCATATTTCTAAACACCATTTCTCTAACTAAACAAAGCACATGCCCCTCCCACCCAGAGGGTAGACTTTTTCTGTAGCACCGTGACATCTAAAAGTTCTGTAGACATGGGTATGAGGGCCTTTTGGTGAAGTTCAGATTAACTCATCCTAGTTCTCACCCAAATAAATCCAACGCAGACTGTTTAAACACTGTCACCTTAAGGATTTGCCTAGAGAAAGACCAGACAAAGAGCAAAGCCCCAGTCTTCTAAAGGTTTGGGAGTTTAGAAAGCCCTGTAGTTCCCTGGGAAATAAATAAAACTAACAATCTGGAAATGTCCTGTTGACAAGAGTCCACAACTTCCCTTGTTCGCATCCTTTATCCCAGCAGTGCTGGCAAATAGACAGTTCATAGGTATCTGTTGAATGGCAAAATGAATGAGCTTCTGTTTAGATTGTAGGGTGGTTCACTATGCAAATATTTACTGAGTTCCTCTGGTACAAGTATATCCTTTAGCACAGGGGGAAAAATGACATTGATGTACATTTTGCAATGCAGGGCCAGGGCCAGAGCCTAGAAAGAGGCTGGGGATCTTCAAATTCCCTAGCGCAGATTTTCTACCATGCACATATTCTATTAAATTCTTAGCTATACATCCATAAGATGGATAGATAATATCGCCCATCCCGCCACAGGGCCTGCAAAGGATCCCTGTGCTTCTGATTCTTGGTGATGGTAAAGCCTGGTGTGGGCTAGGACACAGATGGCTCCAGAATGGCATTTTTGTGGCAGGTTCCTTTTTAGACTTGATTGTAAGCAGCCGGCACGGTTTGAGTAGAAATTGACAATTGACAGCCTCCTCCCCAAGGCTTCCTCTACTATCCATCTCTCTCAGGTATTATTTCTAAAGGTTATCAATACGCCTGATCCCTTTGATTTTTGTGGGCACCACAGACCAGACAGCTGTCTCTCTCAGCATCTGCACACTGGCTCTCCCTCAATTGCCAGCCAGCTCCCTCCCAATATGAATGCACACGCACACACACACACACACACACACACACACACACACACACACACACACATCCTCATGACCATTGATTTCTTGGCTGTTCACTGTTACGGTGATGAACCACAGCGAGGCCTAGGCTGCAAGGCCTCTCCTTTATTATTCATTCTGTGAAGAACAATTCCCCATCTGTGTTCTCTTCTCCCCTCAGCCCTGACCTGAGCACATGCTGCTTTTTCTTCTCTCCCCCTAGCACCTCATGTGGAAGGGTCTTCCACGGGTGCTCTTGTTCTGGGCATGCCTTTTCTATGCACCGTGTTTTCTGCCAAGGGGGTCAGGAGGGCACGTGGAGTAGCCAGATGGCTTACCTCTCCCCTCAGGAAATTCACTGTTTAGCTGGGCACCTTCCCAGCTCTAGGCAGGGTTGAAATTCCACTGTTTTGGGAAGAGCTGGTTCAAATGCCACTGTCCCTGACTTGACAGCTCCAGATTCCTTTAGGCTACACACTTTTCTACTCCACTGTTACTGGCTGGGGTTTTCTGCCAGAAACAGCACTTTAGGAGTCATTAGGTAGGGGTGGGAAGGAAGGCTTGGGGAGAGAGCAACTGGATTATTTATTACCTCTGCTCAGACACAAGTTTCCGTTATTTTAATCCAACTAAAAGAAAAAAAGCAGTGTCCACGGACGGAGAAGTAGAGAAGCACAGTTAAAACCCGGAGCACACCAAAGATGTCTGCCACCTCCTCCCCAGGAGTCTCCATGTTCCTCTGCCACCGCTCTCTTCTCCCGAACTTTTGAAAAGCCAAGCAGTTTAACTGGCCAGACCCCAGCAACTTATTTGTATGCAGCACAAATTTCAGAATCTGTTCTCAGCCTGTGCAGAGTGAAAAATGGCCTGCATTTTCTTGATAGCCCATGTGGTTGTAAAGAATAAATGGCTAATGAATTACAGATGAACATTGACGCAAATTAATCTTCCCGCTGTCCCTGGGTTATATGGCAGCCATTTAAAAGTTTAATCAATACACTAAAGTTGAAAACATGCAGGCACTGCAGTTGCTTGGATGTAATAAACATCAGAGGGAACCGGGAGGCTCGCACCCACTCCATGTATCATAATGACAGGTATTTATGTTTAATGGACTAAATATTTTTTATTGGAAGGGAGCAAATGTCAGCTTAACTTTGTGAGCCCCGCATTCAACTTTCCTTTGAGGTTGGTGAAAGACGGCTGACGTGTCATTGGAAATGAAATGTTAAAGGGGGGAAAGAGGCAGCACAGAGACAAAGCGAGGATCAGGAGCTGCTGGGAGACCACGGCGCAGTGGTAACATGGTGCAGCAATTCATTAAGGAAAACGTAAACCCTGATATTTCTAATACTGCTGTAAAAGGGTTTACTAGGAACAGCTTTAATGGTTATTAGCAAAAACAAGTGCCCAGATCTGCCAGATATCCTGTTTGGTGCAGGCTTTTGTTTGAAAACTCTTTACCAGGTCATATTTGCTGGAGATTTATAATTAGTCTCCATTCTTAATGTGAGAAGTGGAGGGAACAGCATGAGGGCTCTCAGCCCTCGGATTTCATAGATCTTTCCTTTTGAAAGCTGTCCAATGGCTTTAAATAACCATGTGTTCTCTTCTGGAATACTTATATCTTAATTACTTTTCAAGTCTATATTTTGTAGCACTGCTGTGAATCTAGTCAGAAACCGTTGGGGCTGAGGGAAAGGGGACTTGGTCAGTCACTGTGCCGGCTCTCTCAGTACACGGAAACTAGGCCAGAGATGGTTTCACCTGACCACCAAAATAAATAAAGAAAGAAAGAAAAAATAAAGAAAAATAACCCATTCAGCTTTTGATATTCCCCTCCCCAAATAAGACAGACCACATATGTCACCTTTGTAAGGGCAGGAGGACTTGGAAACATGGCATGCATTTTGTAAAAATAAATGAAAATGTGTTAGACAGTAGTCATCTTGTTTTGATGCTGGTCTACAGCCGATCGTCTGAGGTATGATTCCATGTCCGGGCATTCAATGGCATCGCTCAGAGGATTCAGGAGGTGATCAGATGTGACTGTGGGGTGGAGAAATGAGGGTGCGAAAGAAAACTGGCTAACTGAACGGCACAGTTAACACTTGAAGAATACAGATCTCATGTTTTGTTTTGTTTTAAATAACAAAAAATTATGTTTTCATAGTTCTTAGAGTCAAAGGAGGTCAGCATTATGTGACATTAAACTAACAAGCTAAGATAGCGGGCTTACTGGCCCTTCACCTTCCCCTAAGCACAGTGGGGAGAGATTTGGTGATGCAGCCATGGCTTACTGCTAACCACGCGGCCATGCTTCGGCTACTCACCTAGCCCCACCCATCTCTAGTCTAGATTGCTCTCTGAAGTTCCTTTCACTGTCTTTAGGGCTTGGCTTGCCTGCTTGCTCGGCTTCTATTGCTGCAAGGGCGAGAGATGTGAGCATGGTTGTTTTCTCTGTCACTAGGTCCCCAAGACCTGGAGCACAGTTGGTTTTTAAGAAAAGACAGTTATATAGGTGGAGGGCCATTGCTTCCTATTGACTTTAAAACCCGGCTGTGTTTTCACAATGTCTTCTGATTTCCAGCTGTTTGATAGGTTGTTTTTATCTTTGCTGTAGGTCAAGGCCATCAATGTTACTGTCCCTATCCTATTTTACAGGTCAAAACAAACAAACAGTAAATAAGGTCCAGAGGTTATATGCTCATTATTCATGATTGTCAGTAGTGTGCAGTAATTCAAGCCCTTGAATGTAGTACTTTAATCTCCATTATCAACCATAAGGTACACACCCATTTCTGTCCTCTGTTAGTCACTGATGATAAAACTCATGAAGTGACCCAATATTCTATTCCACCCATAACCAGTTAGCTCCCCAACTGACCAAAGGCCAGAGGATGAGGGTCATACTTCCCCCACCTAAGTCTGATATTCTAGGCTTCCCATAGAAAATGGCAACCACCTTTCAACACAGCATTGTCAATGTAGTCAAAGACAAGGTAGTGTGGTGCTCAGATACATGTCTTCTCTGATCTGAAGAAGTACAGGGACCAAATGGTGATGAAAGTGTGTGGGATATGAAGGTGTTATTTATTCTCTCCTCATAAAATAATGGGGGAAGGCAAACCAGAATTGTTCAGGGCCCGGAAGAGCTTGTCAGCAGTGCCTGGGAGCATCTTCCACACCATTACGCTCCGCGTGTACATTTCACCTTACTGTTCTGAAAGTGGTTGCGGCCACTCCTCATGTCATTTCAGCATCCTAGGCAGGAAGATATTTTCCTTGCAAAACACTGTTTAAAAATATTTTTGATGGACAACTTCCTAAAGATGTGTGTCTGTTTATCACAACCCACGGCCATATCAGTGGGAGCCTGAAGGATTGAGTATTTCTGCTTTCTTAAAGAGTTTCCAGAAGAGGAGTAGGACATGAGACACCCACTCCTTATGTCTGCAGTATAAGATAAAGCATGTCTTTGTGTTCCTATAAAAGATACTTCATGTATACCAACATTATCTTTGTAATCACCTTATTATAGAACAATATTAATTGCTTCTCACTACAGTAATGGAGCTGCAATTTGAACTACCTTTGGCTGTCTCCACCCTAGGCCTTTTGTCTACTGCCTGTTCCCTTAGCTGCCATTCGGATCCCATGGTAAAGGATAACAGGACAGCCCTCTGGTTCACAGTAGACACACTGCTATCTGAAGTCACTGGAAACACCGAGTCTGCCTCTTTTACTTAAGTATATGACTTAAAATGTTAATGTGCCATTTAATATTTCTTAGTCAACAATAGCAGCATCTCTGCAAAGTCATTAGAGTGTGGGCTCAGGGACCCCACTTCCCAGGTGCGGTGTTGGCTCCTCAGGCCGGCTCTGCCTTATCTGCCCCATGCCGCACTAGTTAAGATGGCACTAACGGTTGCTAGAGCATGTGTGTGTGCGGAGAGGAGGAAGTACAGTATCTGGTCCTCAGTTGACATTAGTAATTACTGTCCCCACTGCTGTTCATATTCACTGTGTTCCACTCTGTGTACAAGAGCAGTGTGAACTTCAGGGCGTCAGGTCCACATTGTTTTCCCCCTTGGCATTCCTTCACAATACCCAGCAAGGTCCCACTCCACGTTGGAGGCATCAAGTAAAACCCATCCCATTCTAGACCCATACTCATGAGCTTTGTAACAGTGACTATGGCCCCAGCCTTTCCTTCTTGTGGGGGCCAGCACCATCTGCCTGCATCTCAGGGCTGGTCCAATGGCTGACAGAAAGTGCATTTGGTTTGGCTGACATGTATGATATACAGAAATGATTCATGTTGGCTAGAATTATTTTAATCATTTGTGAGTCACCAGAATTCAAAAGCTGCAGTTCCACAGCACATAAAGACACTGTAGTGTTTAGAAAAGCTATCATTTTCAGGCCAGCTCAGGTATGAGAATATCAAGAATAACCACATTCAACTGGTGAAGCCATATGGAGCATATCCTGTGATGCAGTTCAAATATATGCCTGGACATAGATACACAAAGCACAGAAGGAAACCAGATGGTGAAGATCATGGGTGATGCTGACCCTAAATAATAACCAAACACAAAACACTATTAAACGATCAGAAGCAATCCCATCCCAAAGCTAGTGCTGTTGGGTCTACAGCCATGATTTATATATTTGTTTTTAAATTTTAAAGTATTATTTTTTAATCATCTAGAAATATATAATTAAAGTCATTGTTTTTAAAGAGAATTTTGTTCCCATGAATTGAGACTAGAAAACATTTAATTGACTGAGTTCAAAATGCTACCTTAAGAGTGTATTCTAAGGGGAAAAACTGGGAGTAGATAACAAAGTGTCTTTATTTGCTAAAATGTTTACTATAGCAGTCATTATGCAATGCGTTAGAAACGAAATATGTAGAGCACAATGTTACAGAGCATTCAATAATGATTAAAATAGTTTTAGAAAACATTTAAGCAATAAATTAAGGATTATAGAAAGTTACATATGTTTCATGGATAGAAACAAAAGACTAGAGAGCAGAACATTAAAATCTTGTGTCTAAATTTGGACAGTATAGTAAACTTGTATATGATTTTAATTTATTATTTCATTACAGTTATTTGTTTATATTTATTTACATATTTGTTTGTTCATTTGTGTCCATGAGCAAGCATACGTGCATTCTGTGTCACAGTAAGCATGAGGCATTCAGAGGACATTTCTCTCGGATTCTCTTCTTCTTCCATGTGGGTTTCAGGGATCAAATTCAGGTCACTGGGCTTGGTGGCAAGTAACTTTACCTACTGAGCCATCTTGCCACCATTTTCTTTATACTTTATTCATCTGAAAAGAAACATGTGCATGTAATAAGATAAAAAAGAAACCATGAAACAACAGTATGGTCTTTATTAAAATAGTTACAGTAGAAAGAGTAATGAGAGAATTTGCACTGGCTAGGAATTTTCAACTATAATTAATGGCTCAAATAAATAGGATGCCTCCATATAACATGAATTGAAGATGTGGGCAGTTCGAGGATGGTTTGAAAGTACTGAAAGCCAGGCCTCTAGTTTTTTAAAATGGGATTTTAAAAATTCGTATTTATTTGCTGTGTATGTGTGTGCCTAAGTATACATATATATGTGCACCATATTCATGCAGGATCCTGTGGAAGTCAGAAGAGGGCCTCAAATTCCCTCAGAATGGAGGTATTGGCAGTTGTGAGCTACCATGTGGGTGCTGGGAATCTGATCCAAGTCCCCTACAAGATGAGTGAGCACTTTTGACTGCTTGGGCATCTCCCCAACGCAATACCACTCTAAGTTTTGCTCTCCCTTCAGCAGATTGCTCTCATCTTCAAGTTTGCTCTGTGCTCACAGTGTGTCTACAGCTGTATCACAGTCTTTCTTCCCTCATTCTGAGTAGGAGGCAGGGGCAGACGCCAAGGTTCTATCACTGAGCTCAGCAGGGATAAGGGCAGTGCAGGTACTAGGTTGGGTTCTCTGTTGAGATTTTAATTCTGAATCTGATTCTCTGTGGCAGGTTGCTGTAACAAAGGTTGCTGTATCAATGGAACCACAGAAGTCCCTAGGACTTTCTTAATCCAATGCCATATGACTCTCTTGTACTTGGTATCTCTTGAGTACCATTTGCTGTAGGACACCTCTGTTCTCTTTCCATCTCAGATGGAAGCAGACCATTCATTTCTGAGGCCACTTCTTCCCCAGTAGCATGGAGATTCCAGAGTGAAGAGATTAAAGACTAGCTTGGCTTTGTTTTTTCGATTTTCACTATTTTTCAAAAACCAAGTCATTAAAGTCCGAGCCTAAGGGCTGACCTGCCAAGGGACTGTGAAGTTACTTTCTACAAAATGAAGAGCACGTCCTAGCCCACTAACAGCAGAGAGGCCACAAGACGGCTCGTGTTTGGCTATAGATGGACCTGTCTGTCTCACGTAAGTCTCCCAGGAAATTCCTTTCTCTTGCATGCAGGAAGACTTGCAGAACAACTACATTGTGGAAATACTCTTGGCTCTTTTTGTTAATCTTTTTGAGAACTTCATACATGAGCCCTGCATCTTCATAACTCCTTCCTCTCCTAACTCCTGTGCTCCCCTTACAAACTCATGACCTCTTGTTTAATTATTATTGTTACATGTGTGTTAGCATTACTTATGCGCACACATGGCCAAGGCTGACTACTTGGGACTGAACAATCTATAAGGAAGATCATCCATGGGGAAAGCGGATTATCAGTTTCTCAAAAGTTGTTACTAACCTGTAGCTCTTCATCTATGGGTGGGACTTGTGAATTTCCCCCATCCATAGTGGCATGGCTACTAGTAGCGTCATGCCTGCTTGCTCAGGCAACTGTGTTGTTGAGATTTCATGGGCACATCTTCCCTTTCATTTCTAGGGTATACTTGGCCCCTTTTCATCCTGTTCTTTCTCACAGTGGATCAGAACAGGGGTCGTGATGGCTTTGTGCACCACAGGAAGAGGGCATAAAAGCTTTGGACAGGGATTTTCACAAACTGCACAGTCAACTAACTGATTCTGTAGTCCCCAGGGAGAATGGAAACACTACTCCCAAGGCTTCCTGAATTTGCATTTTTTTTAGATCTTTCCATTTTATAGGCAATCTTTAAAAGAAAGAAAGGGCAAAATAACATGAGCTGCCTCCTAAGATGTTTGAAAGAATCCAGCCATGAGATGAGCCATGTTAGCTGCTTCCCACCGCTTCCACATAGGAAGCTCAATAAAGTGAGCAGTGAAGATGGTGGGTGATGAAGACAACACGGCTGAATGTTGCTGTGGGAAAGGTCTCACTGGGACATTGTCTTTGAAAATAAGATTTGTCTTTGAAGCTAGAAAGTGCATGTTGAACATTTCATCACAACATGAAGCACAGCCCTCTTAAAAGCCAGGCCAGGAGTCACAGGCAGGCTGCACTTTGCAGCCTTCTGCAGGCCATAGATCCCCCAAATGGCTTTCAGTATAAAGAAAATAACACAGAGTCAGGAATGGGAGTAACTGAAAATCAACCACAGGTTTCCCTGTAATATTTTGTCTCCTAGAATACATGGCTGTTTTCTTGACTGAGTGCTGGGGGTAATGAAAGCTACCTCTCAGGCCTGGAGATTAAACAAGGTGGTGTTTTATAGAGTCCTGTACACAGAATTATCAAATAAGTAGCTAGGACTATGGAGGGGCGCAGCAGCCAACAGAGCTATGTTTGGGGGTCTTGATCTTTGGGAGTCTTCTGCCTTGATCTCCAGGCACAAGCCTGACGCAGAAGAGAACACTACAAAAACCCTTAGAATGGAGAAATTCCTTTTTTAATGGGAGAGTTCAGATGGTCTATGAATTTATTATGCCCTTTAGCATTAGAAAGCTACATAACCTCCCCATTAGTCACCACGGTGTGGTCCTGTTCAGTGTCCCCAGCTCATCAGGGCCTTGGAAATATGCCACGACGTCTTCGCCAATGAGCGTCCACCATGGCGGCTGAAGTTCTCAGAGACTGAAATTGCCTGCCTAAGAGTGAACAGCAAGATTTCTGTCTTTGATTCTGTAACACATGAGACTGGAAAATTCAACTGGGAACCTGGGATCTGTAAAATGAATGGCAGGAGTTAAAAATGGTTTTCCCATCTAGTTCTTGGTGGAGAGAAACCCCGCCATTTTTCACTATCTGGTATGTTTGTTATGGGTGTGTTGGAGATGACTTTCAGCAACTCAAGGATCTTCTGAGGTTGGTTGGTTTCTGTCTTGTGACACAGAGAGCTTTGTCTTCAGTGAGCAAATGCTGAATGTTGTTGTCTTTGCATTTTCTTATTCTGTTAGGATATATTCACTTTTGAATACCAAACCAACTTTGCTTCTCTCAGATAAACTTTATGTGGCCCTACTGTACTATATTCTTAAATATTGCCATGTCCTCTGTATCACTAATCTGTAACAGATGTTTGGGTATAGGCCTGTGGAGTAAGCTGTTCCATGGTTTTTAGTGTTATATTCCTCCAGTTTAGGTGTCAGTATAGTAGCTGAGCTCATAAAATAATTGGATGAATGGTTCTACTTCTTCAATCCTTCGAAAAACTTTTCTAGATTTCAAATTATTTTTTTGTTAAGTCTCTGGTTGAATTTTCTCTATGGTCTGGTAGCATCTTTTTAGGCTGCTCTTAAGCTATGAGTTCAGTTTCTTAAAAGGTAATGAGTATTTATTTCTTTTTAGTGTCTTAGCTTCTATTTTAAGACGGAAAATCCAGCTCTTTTGGACCCCTATTTTAACTGCTGTGGCCAATGGATAACAACTGGAGTTTTTAGAACTTGATGACAAATTTCTCCTCTGGCCTCTTAGGCTTTCTCTTAGGTAGCAGAGTCTCATATGCTGGAACAGGCCTTTTCTCTTTACCCCAGCAGATGTTTTAACCACATTCTGAATTCTAGACCAGTGATAGGGACTGTGGATTCAAAACTGAGCAAGAAAATATACCTGGGTACAAGAAAAAAAATCTATGTAAATGAGAGTGATGATGAAATGCTTGGCTGGCTGCAGTAGGGCCTGTGTGAGGATGTGTGATGGTTAGAACTTAGGGAGACATAATAGGAGGGAAATGATGCCCAGGAGAAGCTGGGGTGCATTTAAGGTGAAGGGCATTTTAATGGGATTAAAAGATAAGAGGGCTGCATGTGACACAGGGAACCGAAGTTACCAGACAGAGATACGTGAGGGACCGAGCCCCTCCAGCTTCTAGTGGGCTGAAAAGGCTTACTTCAGGAGTTTATTGTTTTTGTTGAGGGACCAGTCATCTAAAGAGGAGAGTTAAATGTGTCACTTCATTTAGATGCCACAGTCCTTCTATTTTTTTCTTTCTTAATGGTGTTTGGTACCTCTGGTATAATCTTATTGCAGAGTGGACTTGGGTTGGTTGCAATTTGGATGGTTCTCCAATATTTAGACATTTTTTTCATTTAAACTACAATGTTCATAGTTGTAACAATAAATGAACATCTTCTCCACAGAAGGGGTGATCCTTGAAATGGCTGTGAATACTCCACTCCATCCATAGGCCAGGAAAAGTCACACTGATGGAAAGGATGGGCAGGAAGTGGAGAGGGAGGAGACAATATGGGAATCGGAACACCCGGGTGTCAGTGACAATGAGGACGCTGTAGAACAGATCTACTGAAGTTCACCGCTTGTAACCACTATCGATTTTCCTTTGCGTGTGATTTCTGTATCAGGCTACCTTAATCTTCTCAAAGCAAAATGAACTGGCTTCCCTGGCCTGGTGCAATCTTGTGAGAAACGAGTGTCTTTGTATCAACTCATAAACAGCCCTACCTCACTTGGAATGAATCTAAAACATTGGATTCTCAACCTGTGGGTCATGACTCCATTGGGGGTCACACATCAGTTAGTCACACTATGATTGATAACAGTAGCAAAATCACACTTATAAAGTAACACCAAAATAATTGTATGATTGGGGGTCACCACAACACGAGGAGCTGTATTAAAGGGTCTCAGTTTTAGGAAGGTTGAGAGCCGCTGCTCTAGAGCTTTGTGGTCTAAAAGCTGTGTCTGTGCTTGCTCTGCAGAGGATGTGGCTGCTAATTTTGTCACTTTGCTGGCTTTAGAACATCTGTTTCCATCTACCAGCTTTGCAGATTCATTGCTCTAATTAATTAATGGAAGAGCTTTGGAAGTTAGGGCCTCTGTCCTCAATTTTCATTTAAAGGTACCTAGCGAGTTCTGTTTTAAAAATAGATGCTATTTAATTGATTGGCTTACTACTCTCTGGTCTTAAGGTAAAGTTTAAAAGGCTCTGCGACAGTATCAGTGATTTAAGTATTCATGAGTGTTTAGGTAAAGCCCAGCAGCTTAGAATCACTCAAGTGTCGCTGTCATCAAGATTTTTAGTGTCGAGAATATGCTCGTTAAATGGATATGGTCAATTAAAAAGAACAAAGTATAATTTGGGGTTTCAAAAGTATCAGTCTGAGCCTAGAGAAATGATTTGGCAGATAAGAGTGCTTGTGACTCTTCTAAAGGACCAGAGTGCAGTTCCCACCAATCAGGTTGAACAGCTCACAACAGACTTCAACTCCAACTGCAGGGGACAGGACACCATCTTCTGACCTCCAAGGACACCTTCACTCAGTACAGAAATTCACACACACAATGAGTTTTTTAAATGTCAACTCTTATTCATTGTTCGCTGTGTGCTGGAATCTGTGAGTGAGTCTTGACAGACTGTGGTGGACATGTAATACTGGCTGTCACCCTCACAAAGCCTGAGCTCTGAGGATGCTCAACCAGTCATAGTACAACCTTTGAACTTAGAATAATGCATTCCTACCAGGCTCTGTGAGTTTTTGCTATAGAGGTCAAAACTTCATTTAGTAGTGTTGATGCAGATAGATGACCACGACAGATAATTAGTAAATATTAGTTTTCATAAATTGCCTTTGCTATCCTTATATTTTCCCAGATTGAGGCAGGCTGGGAAGGAAAAGGCACTTTAGCCATTATGGCGAAGGAAGTTCCTGCTCACTAAAATCCATTGTCCTTCCTCTCTTTCGGGCTATTGACTCAGGCTTCGTAGCCTCCAACCAGGAGGACTGTGTTTCAGGCAAAGAACTGTCAGTGGAAGGGAGGAGGCTGGGAGTGGATTGGTGACCCAGGGTTTTGAAACCTCTCTTCCACATTCTCTCTCTTTTCCACTGCTTGATGTCATAAGAGGACTGGGTAAGAGATGGCAGAACTGCTGAAATCATGCACATAGGAGGCTGTCTTGGGGATGAGTGAGATGGAGACTCTTCTGGTAGGCATCAAGTGGTAGGGCTGATCCGCCACACGAGCCTCCATCATTCTTGTTCATAGAAGACAGCTACAAAACTGCTTCTGAAAAATGTTATAAACTTTCAGGGTATATGCCCAAATATGCCATCATTTGCAAGGATAACACATAGTCAGGAGCTAGAGTCTTCTAAATTAATATGAGGGGTGAGAAGGAAGAGCTATTACCCTCATTTCAGGCATGGCGACTGACCTTCATGTAAGTCTGTGGCCTGCCAACATTCATAAGCCTAGGCTACAAAGCAGGTACACTAGCACTGAGGTTTCCTGGCTGTTTCTTGGTCATTATGCCATCTTGCCACCTTCATTATATTCACATCTGAATTTATAACAGCTACTTGTCCACCGCAATGTTAGTGCTTGCACATTGGGTGTCTTCTATGATTGCATTATTGTGTCCTGGAGCTGAACCCTAGCCATGACAACATCCCTGTCCCATGTAAAGGCCGAGAAGGGCCTCAGTAATTACACGAATGGTGTCAGAAGGCGTGACCCAAGGACTGGAATGTACCTGCTCTAGTCGGGCATTTTGTCATCTAATCTAAATGGGAGCTTACATTTGAGGAGAAGGGAAGAAAGAAGGGGTAAGCCACATGAGAGAGAAGAGAGAGGGAGGGAGAGAAAACATGCAAGGACAGTAAGAGACAGTGTTGGCATAAGGAAGGAGTGATAGTTTTTCCATCTCAATAATATTTGAACAACTAATTGCTGTGCACAAAAAAAATTGTGCTAGCCTGAAAGGATCTCAATTTTTGTTAGATTAAGACTCTTAAAAGGGCCCGTAAAGGAAACAGGAGAGAAGACAAAGACATTTTACACAAAGTTAGCAACTGTTCCTGGGGTCCTCAAGTGATGAGCATCATGAGTCAGGACTATCATTATAAGCTCTTTCTGTACAAAACTGAACTATGGGAAATTTGAAAGGATAGTCTATGGAACATCCACACACTCGTTCCCTGAATCTACTCTTGGTATCTTGGCTCACTTGCTGTTGCTGTGAGTCTGCATGTATATACACACACATCTTGATGAGACACTTACAAAATCACAGAGACCGTGACACTTATTTCTTAAAACACCTCAGTCAGCATCTCCTATGAATGAGAATGTGTTTCTGTGAAATCTTATTAGTAACCCTCTGAAAATTAGCATAGCCTCAAAGTCGTCCCTAATTATACAGCCCACAAGCATCTTTCTCACTCTTTTCCGTGTGTCCCTTGTCATCTGGTATCCGGACGAGGTTTACATACTTCAGTATATCAAGTCTTCTTAAATCCAGGGTAGTGGTTCCTGAGGTGCTACCCTGGGAACTGCTGTTATTGGGATCACCAGAAAGCTTTGTCAACGACGAGAACACTGCCATTAGGCTCCATACCCACTAAGGGGAACTCCAGAGCAGACTCAGCAGTCTGTGTTCTCAAAATGCCCAGGGTGATTCTGTGCAACTCAAGAACTGCTGAATCAGAAGACACCTCCCACCTTCTTTCTGTGACATTTGAAATTTACATATGTGTGTGCATCTGTGTGGGTACACATGTGGGCGCAGGTGCACAGGCATGTGGAGGTCAGAGGACAACCTCAGGTAGTAGTACTCCTACCTTCTTCTTTTTCTGTGCTGGTGCCCATAAATGTGTGTGTAAAGGCCAGAGAGTAGCAATGGGAATCCTACTCTCTTTCTGTCCATCTTATTCTTTGAGAGCAGCAAATCCAGGGAGCCACCTGTCTCTGCTTCCCTCCCCAGTCCTGGGGTTATATATGTGGGATTACAAATGTAAACTATACCTGACTTTTTGTGCGGGTGCTGGGGATCTAAAGCCAAGTTCTCTGCTTACACGATGGACACTTTGCCATTAACCCTTCTCAGCCCCCTACTAGGCCCATAACTTTGTCAAGTGGGCTAGAGAAGTTGGCCAGCCATTTTCCATGAATCTACTTCTTTCTGCCTCCTGTCTTACTATAGCTGGGATTTCAAGCATGTGCCACCACATCTGTCTTTTTACATGGTTCTGTGATTATAAACTGAAGGTCTTATGCTTTTTTACATGGTTCTGTGATTATAAACTGAAGGTCTTATGCTTGCGAGACGTGTTTTCATGGCTAAGTCATTCTATCTGTCTGACTTTTTAGATCTCTCTTTTATTTTTCTTTCTTTCTTTTCTAAGTATGGGTAAGTTTAGTTTGTAATGAACCAGACTGAACATTTTTTTCTTATTGTGTCCTTGTGGTTTGATTCCGGTTTAATGTCTTGGTAAACACCATGTTCACAGGCTCACGATTGTCAGTCATATCTTTGCTAGCCCAGAGCCTTTGGTTAATTGCATGACCAACATATGGACCTCGCTCAAAATGTATATGTCCCCCTTTATCGTAATTAACTCGGTGGCAGCCTGTTTGTGTGACAGGTTCTCTTTCTTGGTAAAAGTTCGCCTATTGACAGTAACCACCTGCTGCTGGCTTCCTCGTTCCTTCTCTGTGTGGTTCCCGTTCGTGTATCCAGATTTTCCATTTCCCGCCATCTCTCGGTTTGTGTTTTCTTCATTGCCTCCATTTCAGTTTTCAAGTTTTGAACTGTTTCAGTTACCTGTTTGATTGCTTTTTCTTGGTTTTCTAGGGTATCTTTGAGGAATTTATTCATTTCTTCTAACTTTTTGTTAGTTTTCTCATCCCT